>JAVFBX010223049.1:0-11254 GCA_034783855.1 Mopalia kennerleyi | reverse complement strand
CAATTAAACATTTGACGTAAATGGTGTAAAAGAAGTAGTCATTTTAAAAAGAGGTAGCAAAAATTTACATTTTATACCAAAAAAAATTAAGTATCCTTAAGAGAAAAATTCTTGTTTATAGGCTTCAACATTTTGTATTGATTTGAAATTTTGAACCCTAAATGAAGTTACTGTACTTGTTCCTTTGACAGTGTACAGACTGTGTGTGTACCACAGTACAAAGTTGGTGATGAGATCACTTTTCAGCTAATGAAGAAAGAGAAAGGCAGTACTCTGGTTCAACCAAATGTATATTGGACACAAAGAGATGGAACTCCACTCTCCATAACAGGTATGTGTTTCTTTTCACTGACCTGACTTCCACCCACCATGTCATATAAATAAACACAACTTGGGGTATTGGATAGTAATAGATCTGCTGTTTCTCTTTCTGGTGTACCTGTTCAGTAACATGGGTTGAACGGGGGGAAAGTGATTAGTCTGATCATGTTGCAGGTGGTTAATGTAACATGGTGCCCCCGAGCTGAGCCATCTGGCTAAGGGCAGTATGAGCCAATCACAGTCCTGCCGTCTTTATTAGTTTCAGACCATGGCAAATATTTGAGTTTTTATTTTAGTTATGTTTTGTTAGTGTGGAGTACTCTGCCGAAAATAAGTGAGAGGCCACAAATCAGACAGTTTGTTGCCAGGGACAGCAAGGGTATTTTCTCCCCCTTTAAGTAACAATATACATAAATTCTATAAAAGTTGAAATTGTAATACAAAATCTGAGAAACTTTGTCCAATTTTCAAAATGAATTATAACTAATTTACATTGTATTTAAATAAGATTTAGCAGTTTCACATGATACATTGGATTTATCTTTACCAGATGATAGTTGGCTGTCTGCAAGTCTTTTAGTTGCCACATCTGAGGATGTGCAGAAGATGATCATAGAACCAGAAATGAAGGCATTAGAAAGACAACTTGCATCCAATCCAGAGGTACATATAAACCAGTTCTTTTCTACTGTCTATTGGTACTACTTAATTTACCAACACGTCTTCACACAGCCATCATTTTTGAATGACTGTTTATAAAATTGGTTTTGGTGGTCTTAAAAAGCATATAATGCATTAATGACTCACAAGTGTGGTAAGCCATTCTACAAAAAGTAGTAAAATTACTTGTTGCCAGTTTTCTTAGGCAATACCATTGGCACCTAAATCATGTAAATGAATCCACTTTTAATGTAAGAACAGTATTTGAAGTAGACCGGAAGACTACCCTGATTGACACATATTGTGTGCTTTATACATTGTTCCACACTGCTAGAACATGCAATCCAATGCTCTCCTATATTTAATATATTAACTATATAATAATAATAACCTTATTTAACGAGAAAAATTACAATCAAATTTACAAAATGACATTGAACAATCAAACAAACAAAAGGCCCAATCAATTAATGAAGCTTGAAAGCCCACCTGTGAGTGAAATACTTTCTGAAGGGCACAAATCCCCACACAACGAAAAAAAAAGAACTGCATTTTTACAAGGAGTGCATGTGGTTATTTGTAGTTTTTCAATATTGTCAATGTTTGATCTTTCTGCATTACAGGATTCGGAAATCTGCTTCATTGAATCTGCCCTAGCTCTTTTGAAGGTAAGCTAACTTTGATTTTCCCCTTATTTCAGAGGAATCCGAATTTTTACTGTATTTACTTCCCTCAAGATTCCCAGCTCCATTACACATTCCTACTCGTTCACATAACCTGGAACTTGATAACAACATTATCCAACTATCTAGTTTTATTCTTAACAACCATGTTTTCATGATGTGATGTACTCTTTTAGGAGAGGGCTTTGGATGTGCAAGGAAAGGTGGATATGAAGGAAGAAGTGAAGGGTATGATAGCTGCTATGCAGATCACAGAGCAGTCTGAGGACAGTAAGCCTAATGATGAGGAGAAACCGTCCCCTCGTCCACATTCTGAGGTGAGGAAATAGCACAGTATATAACTCCTTGGTGTAATAAGAGTTTTACTGCACAGACAATCTTATGGATTATATTGAACTTTCTTTTACGTTGATCAATACAGTGGGAAAATGACACATTACAATTCTCTTCACTTAGTTTAAAGGCTAAATTTGTTTTCATATTCCTTATTAATTATTTTCTGACCAATGATTGCTTTATTGGTGTTTAATAGTTAGGCAGAGAGCTTTATCAATAAAATGTGTTCTTAAATATATATGAACATTTTAAAGGTAAACTAAGAACTTTAGTGATACTAACATTGAACCGTTAAACCCTCTTCAATGTAGACAATAAATTGTTCCCAGTTAAGTGGAATACACTAGTGAATGATAACACCATCCTAACAGGAATCAGATTAATTCAGATAGCTGTATACTTTAAAAAAAAACTTTGGTTGATTTTGACATACTTGTCAATAAATAATGGCATGTGTTCTTTCAGAATTTGGTACAGTATTCTGATGCATTTTGTGATGAAATCGAGCCGGTCATTGATGGAACAGAGGAGAGTGTGACAGGGGAGAGCACTCTAGGTGATACAGATGACAAAGAAAATAGAGATGATACGGTATTGGAAGACAATTGTATTGCAGAGTCTATTCCTGAATTGGAAGAAGAGGAGTCACTTGCTGGATCAAAGGAAGATGAATCTGTGGATTCTGGTGCTGATGTAGCATTATCTGAAGTAGAACAAAATTCCTTACCTATAGAAGAAGCTGTGGAGTACCTGGACATGTCACCTGAAGAAGATAGTCCGAGGCCAGAACAAAGCAACCCTAACACTAAATTTTACTACTTCTACCAGGGTAAGAGCATTCATTAGTTCTTTAACATAGCAAAAACTTGGCAAGAATGAGATAAGGATTTGGCAAGATTCATTAAGAATGTTGATGTCTGAATCATGATGGGTTGTGTGTGCTTTTGTAGGCTTAAAGCCTAATCATGGCTATGGACAAATATGTTTCTAGTTCAGTCCTGCTGTGTTAATATAACAAAGTAGACAGATTCAATTGCCAACACATCAAAACACTGGTTCCTTCACTCAGAATATAGGCTGCTGGATTGATTATCCTGCTTTGAAAACTGTACCCTCTGACTGTTTTAATCATGCTGTAGTTTCTAAGCAATGAAGGAACATTAATTTTCCTACAGAACAGATTTGATGGTTATGTTATTGTGATCTTGTAGTCTGTAGAAAAATTCACATTATTTTAGTATAATACCTTTCAGCTCTGCCTTAAATATTGATCAGTCAATAAATCTTGCCCACATGTGCCTCTCAGGTGGTTTTTTTTTGATGAGGTTTCATCTCCAATGATTTAGATAAGACGGAGAAAGAAGGGATATGCAAATTAGGCTGAGCTATGGCCATAGAACACTGGACATTTTTGTGTATGTTTTTGTGTCAACTGTTGGTGTACACCATGCAGAACTTATGACCCTGGTGTAAGACACCTAACAATCGATCAAGTTGGAAACAATTGTTAAATACTTCAATCTTAAAATCTATGGGTTTTTTAATTTCAGCTAAGAGTGGCCAGCATATATACATCCATGCTGTGAATGCACGTTGTTTGGTGCAAGAGTATGGCAGCTTAGAGAAATGTCCAGAGACTATCACAGCCTCTGTGGTAGAGATAGAGAGCGTCTTCATGACAGAGGTATGTTTAGTGTAGTCGTAGTATCAATTAATCAGAGGAATTTTAGTCCCAAATCCTGGATTCAGTCATGAATGGTAGTTTGACATCACCTGATCCAGGTATAAATTAGTTACAAAATGAGAAAATTATTCCTGATCAAAAAATGGCAAACTTTTCCAAGGGATTTATGGTTTAAATAATGAGGAACTCTATATAATAATGGATGATGGCAAAGCTGTAACATGGCTTTCATGCCTATTCAAAAAGTAACATTTTGAGCCTGGTACTAAATACACTGTGGCTCTGATATCTGCTCATTAGACTGCTGAACACCAGGTAAATGTTGCAAATAAAAGTAGGTTTATGACCACCATTAAACTTAAGATAAAGGGGAAATGTGAGATCATGGGGTGCTTTTAATAAGATGTTTAACCATTATATCAAACAATGCTATTTTTATTTTATTTTTCATTTCTCTTCAGCCTACAAATTTTGTTTTCTTGTTCACAGGAGTTGCGCAGAAGACTTCGCTACTTATGTCATCTCCCATTAACTTGTGAATTCCAAGTAGCTGAGGTGGAACTCAAACCTCCCATGGTCTCTCCTCAAACACTTAAGTTCCTCTCAGGTAATGTCAAAGAGATTGTTCTCCACTACAGTAATTACTAGGTAGAAGTTGTACAGATAATATACCTGGCCAGAATAATGATGTTTGGTTTAACATGGATTTGTGTCTGCTAACATTTCCATTCACCCCCACCTACTCACTGACTGAGGGCAGTATTTACCATGCCCATAGGGGATCTGTTTTTTTAGCAAATATCATTACATTTAATTTTTACTTAAACAACTCCAGAAAATTATACAATTTTGCTAATACCACATTGTTGTGGCATTTTTGTTTTGCTTAATTTTTATTTATGTATTTTAATGTTTTAATACGTCGTAAAGTAATGTCCTCAATACAATCATTTCATGATAATGCAGGTGAATTGGAGAGGAGACATCGTCTTAGACAAAAGAAATCAAGAGATGAAAGAAAACACAGCAAGAAAATAGAACATGAGGAGAAAATGAAACAAGGAATACGTAAGTGTATGAAAATATATATTTAAACATCAAAAATTACTTTTCAACTCCAGCAAACTTTTGTAAAATAAAATAAAAAGTCTTTAAATATTTTGCTAAATTTACCAAAAATATGCAGTACATCCATTTTATTTATTTAATTTTCCCCATCCATAGATCCAGCTATGAGAATACCTTTGACCAGTAGGTCACAATTCCCGTCGACATCACCCCAGCTGTCATCTGGAGACTCAGATGGGAGAGTTCATTCTCCGTCTTCATTTTCTTCAAACTCCTCACCAATGCTCAGCCCTACAAATTCACAAGGTATGCCAGTAGGACAAAGCTTTTTTCGTCATGCATTATAACTTTTCAGTTTTTGCCTTGTGCTTGGAAAGTGTTGAACTAAAGAATAAAATGGTATACCTTCAGTGACTGGGGAGGAAAAGCTTGCCAGTCTGAGCTCTGCTCGAGATAATATCGGCATGTAAAAAACTGAAGAATGCTAGACAAAATGCATTTTGGCAAAAGGCAAACAGTTGAGTTATAACATATTAAATTACATCTTTGAAATGGATACAATATTAAACTTCAGGACAAATCCTGCAAGTCAATTAATGTATCAAAATGACATGCCATATTATTTTTCTTTTAACCAGGGTTGAACGTGTTTGCTAATGAGTTTGTACCAGGTGGTGTGGGCATGTCCCCTGCAACATCACCCAGCTGGCCAGTAGAGTCTAACACTATGTCCTTTGCAACTGTAAGTATAACACAAATATCTTTATTGGACATATTCTCCTATTTTAATGATTTATGCTCTAGAGTACTGTAATAAAAAGCTAGTTATTTCTACTTGGAAATAGACATATGATCAAGTTAAAGATTTTGCTTTCTCCTCCTGAAATTATTCAAGGGTGTATATTGTATAGGACACGGCTATCCAAGGAAAATTCATTAATGTAATACCCTAGAGTTTGACCTCCAACATCTAACAAGTTAATGTATGAAGATATTAACTCCGTCCATTGGTCAATGCTTCTCATGGAGAAAGATTGACAGCTTTAAACTGGATGAAACCTTGTGGAAACATGGCGTGAATCTCTGTAGTTCTGTAGAGTGCTGGCTCTGCTAGCCAGAGACCTTGTTGCAATCCTGTTTGAGGCAAGCAAAATTATATGTCTTTACATAAAAATATATATATATTTGAATATCCAAGTTTGCTACATGTTGGGAATTGTTGTATGTAAATATTTCTAAAAATGAAAATAAGTAAGCTTTAAGATATACTTTGAAGTTTTTTAAATGTTGTCTCCATTGAAAATTGTGAAACCATTTCTTTTTTCAGATGCTGAAAGAAGGTAAAGCTTTACCTAAAGTATGGCCGAAGTTGAATAAGCCGATAGATGGAGCGAAAGTAGTGAAGTCTGGTCAGCGGTTCACAGATAGTGACGTCAGTGACAATGAGGACAAGATACCCGTGCCAGAGTTCCACTCTGCTTTTGAAGACGCCATTCAGCAGGCTTTTGACAACCTCTCTCGCAGTAAAGGTGAGTACTCGGCTAGATGATCCTCTTGCTGAAATATAGAGGCTTCTGTGATGTAGACAGTTATGCTTTAAAATTCAACAAAGCAAGTGCATTTGCTTTTCCCAATTCCAAAAGCCTAAGGTCATTCATCACAACCATAATAAATGTTGGATGTTATATAGCTCTATAGCTCTATTACTCAAACACTGAATAAAAGATTATTTAAAGAATTTAATTTAATTCAAAGTATTAGATAACCTTGAGCTTGTAATCAATCGACCAATCAGTTGATCAAACTACATGTGCAGAAAAGTTGGGGGACATACTGAAAAGTATTCAAATTTACTTTACAGTTTTTTTTTGTTTTTTTTTTCAGAGAGTGAAGCCAGCAACAGTAAACTGATTGAAGGCAATGGTGGCAAAAAGAAGAAAAAGCAAAAGAAATTACTATTTACTACCACGATGACGAGAGGAAAATAAATGGTAGTTTAATAGATGCCTATTGCTGCTGATGTTTGCTCTGTGTGAAGCAGTGGCTTATACATTATATTTACCTACAGTAGAGTGTGACTGGCTGTGTTTTCCTGCTGCCAATTTGAAACTTTACCATTAAATGTATTTTTACCAGGAATTGACCTAATTTGACAAGCAACTTTGACATTAGTCACATTACAGATCAAGTTTGGGAAACAATATATCCGCTACTGTGAACAATGGAACAGTCTTTTTAACAACTAACATAACCTAGGATTGGAAGGAATTACTTGTACTTGTATACTGCTTGAAAATATTACATCATGGTGGAGTTCTGGCCTGATGGGAAAGTTTCAAGCAATATTTGTTTGTGTTGACTATCCATTTGTGGATTCTCTTCAATGCGGCATAGTGGAGTTTCATGTACAGTTGACAATGATCAGTGGGGTATTATTTATAGTGGAGCAAAAAGTAACATCTGATTCAATGCATTTTTTCTTTGGCCAATATCAACTGGAGAACACTCAATGGAGTCTTCATGAATCTGAACACATGGTCATTTGAGTTTTTTCTATCAGCCAATTATGCAGATTTCTGTGCTCTAAATGTCTATTTCATAATCATGACCTAGTTCTATGTGATCAGTCTTTCTGGGTCATGTTTGGGATCTACTAGATTGATGTTATTGACCCTGCAAAATTATCCATTGCATTCCAATGAGAATGATCAGATACCAGAGATGTTTTGTTTATTGTTTAGTTATTTAAAACTGCATGCCAGACTACCGGTAAATGATTTAAAATGAAAAATGTGCCAGTCAGTGTCAAATGTTGAATTACATGACGATCATATAAGTGAAATACCCTTAAGCACGGCATAAAATGCCAATCAATCAATCTTATGAATACAATTCTAGCCTCATACAGTTTTATTGGGAATATAAATGTTGATTTTAAGAACTGCAATACCTTATTCCTCATATCACAGTTGTTAAAAGTTTTCACTCTGTATCGTCCAATTTTAACATTTATTTTGGAAGTGTTTTTGTTTGGTAAACTCCTTTTGTATGAAAACAGTATGATTTATGGATATTGGTTTCGTACTTTCGGAGAATATACAGTGGAATTATTGTATTAATTTATTCATATTGTCTTAGCTGGGTGATTCATGAAAGGAGTTGAATTAAAACTTAAACAGATTTTTGAATCCCTGAAAATTGGAAAAGATGTATGCAGATACTTAGTTATAGATTTTACTTTTGTGATACTGGTTACATTGTTCTTTATATTTATTTTATTTGTTTAATTTTACCATATAATTTGAATAATTTCATTTGTGCTTTGTTAGTTTCTTGATTTCATACACCTCAAAATATATCGAACATCTTTTATTCAGTCCGCTTAAAGTAAAATTGACTTACAACATGTTCTTGCAATAGATTGTTTATTGGAATATATGTATGTGTATAATTACACAGGTACACAGCAGTGACACTGATTTTCCACACGAAACATTGGCACTTCTACACCTTCAAATTATACACTATTTATCCTGAATAACACTGTAAATTATGTTTTACACGAATTGATTCCAAACATGCTGCCAGTTTTTACGTACATGTAGAAGTTCAGCATTTTATTCATTAAGATACACTTAGTATATTTTATTTCAGGCAAATGGAATAAAAAAAATTAATATGTTAACAAAGAGATAGTTTTATATGTATCTGAACTATTTCTCAATTACATGTAGCCACATGGTAATGTGGCTTCGGAGATAAGATAAGAAAACCCATCAATTAAAAAGTGATGTTATGCATTAATTTTTCAAATTTATATTCCGAGATTTGACTTTCACGTAACCGGACACAAAAGTCCACTAATAGAATTTATGACTATTGTCTGTACACTACACCAATAAATCCGATTTAAATCAGACTTAATAGTAATACAGGTCTCAGATTGATAGTTTTGTCACATGTCTAGATATAAAAAAAAACTCGCCTAACGATGTTGATTTGTCAAAGCAGAAGCGCTAATCACTGAGCATCTCCTCAAAACTTTGCAATGACAAACATAATTTTGTGTTAAAGGCCAAACACATGGCACCCTTGAATGAACAATATGTTGATTTGGTAGACAACCATTCTCAAGAGTTACTTTCAATCAGGTTGTTATCAGATTGGCCACCTTTTTAATGAAATTGTTGTATTTTGTTTCAAATCTTGGAAACAGGGTCTGAATCAAGTTGATCCAGATTTGTTTATGAAATAGTCAAAAGGCCTTTGTATTTGATGCATTGCTTTGTTTGTATAAGAGAATAAAGTATTTCTTCCTATATGCTTAAGCTGTTGTCATTGTGATCTAAATTATAACTAAGAAACTAACAATATGTTGTCTTAGGACACAAAGCCAAGGTACATGTTACCGACACCGTAATAAACGGCTAGTTCCCAGGAGAGTTCTAGTGCTAATCTACCAAATGGGACAGGTTGTTCGTGGCAGATTGTTTCCCACATAATTAACTAATACAATATGATAATCGCTATGGCCTTTAATCTACTCCAGAAACTGTTGTCAAAAGGAGGAAACGTTGATTTGACTATAGCATTATTCCCACTGTTTGGTAAGTTTCACAAAGAGGAGTCCACTTCAATAAAGGATGTACAGTGATTCAATATTTAGGAGTCTGCCTTAGTGGTAGCGTGTGCGCTTACTAACGCTGCACCGGACCGAGTCCGTCTGTCGCGCATCGGGGTATATGAGCGAGTCACGCGTTGTGGCTCCTGCAATCGCGGTGGTGGTTATTACGAGGTTTTCCACCGTAATAAGACAAGGACATTGTGAAGTGGACAACCCGTCGTCATAGAAGTGAAATACCCTTGAATACGATTTTAAACCCCAATCAAACAAATCAATATTTCGGTTGATCTTCAAACGATAGTCAAGAATGAAAAATATATGTACAGAAGGCGGATAAATACTAGTCGATGTCTGTCTTAAAAACTAAGACGTCAAAGTTTTTCCTATGAGGCTTCGTCAAGCCAAAAATGTTGACAAATAGCAAACCTTGTGCTAGATGCATTCCCTTTAAACGGATGTTCTTCCTTGAAACAGACCCGGCAATCGCGGGGGTGTTTTTTTACAAGGTTTCCTCGCGGTTTTCCACCATACTAGGGCAAGGAACAGTGTGAAGTGGACAATCCGTCGTCGACTCGTCATATAAGTGAAATACCCTTGAGTACGACGTTAAACCCCAATCAAACAAACAATCCTTGAAACAGATGATTTATTTTCATAAAAAATGTCTTCAGTTTAACTTTCGTATTTAAAGTTTAATAATGAAAGCGTCTGTCTAAAAGCCATTTTTATTTAAAAGAACCCTGTTTATATCGGTTTCCAAAATCACGTGCTGTCGCTGGCTTGCACAGATTCAGTCCTTTGTGTGCATTGGCTTACCTCTGAAATGTTATACCTCCAAGGAATTCGGAGGAAAGACGCTTTAAAACTTAACCACGAGATATCTACAAGAAATAGATCAGTTAAAAAAAATATGATACTAGATTTTTTCAAAAGTTTTGCTTTCCAAAGCTAATTATAATTTTCTTGAAGTTGGTCGGTCACTTCACATGTTTATAAAGTATAACTGACGGATGTGTTGTTACTGATTTCATATCTAAGCTTTCGTGAAGACGCGATCTTTAATTCCATGGGTACTGTGTGTAAACTACATTATTCTCGCTCAGTAAGATACCAGATATGCGCAATAGTGGGCCAATAGATTGGCAAATTAGCCGACATCCCCTGCAGCAATTGATAACAACTCGAACGAACGCACCTGAAAGCACAACTGTATAAATAACTTGTAAAAAAGAACTACTCTGACGTTATTTTCTAGACAGTCACTCTACACTGTTGAATATTTCGGTTTGCCCTTTGACTCTTGTTTTCTAGAATCGGTACATCCATTCAGCACACATAGGACCGGTTGCTGAGTTTAGCTCAACTATATCCCAAGCCAAAAATATAATAAAACTAAAATAACTACTTTAAAAAAATCAATAATATAAGCGATATTAGTTGACATCTTTCTTCATTGAACAGTGCTTGGGTTTCCGTCCAGCTTTATTTTTTTTCCACTTAATAGCAAGAGCTTTTGTGTAAAAAACGTGTTCTTTCTATCAAATAAAATGCCCAAAATAAATTATTCTTATATCTTTATAAGAAATCATTTGGAAATCGAAACATTCCAATCTTTCACTATTCCCGGTGTACACAGTTTTGGCTTACCAGTTTAAAACCTGCATGTATAAATCCATATGGACTTACAATAAAAAAAACGCTAAACTAATCACCTAATTTGTCACCATGCAAGACTGTTGAGAGGGTGTTGAATGACCATGCCACTTTAACTGGATATAACTTAGATGATAGTCATCTTCTGTAGACAAGGGTTTTATATCCGAGCAACTCTCCATTACAACCCTTGTCGGATAACTCGGGTATAATGGGATTCGGTTT
>JAVFBX010223038.1:0-11254 GCA_034783855.1 Mopalia kennerleyi | reverse complement strand
CTCTACGCGTGTTCAAAAGCTGGTTCAGTTCTCTTTTACGCCTTTTCCTTGCTGATCCCGTAATGACAGAGCCATATATCGCTGTCTTGCACGCGTGCTGTCGGCCATCTTTTATTTGGGGCGCTAGTGCCTCTTCAATATGGGGAAAAGTTTACTTGTAGGTAGTGCTTGTGAGGTACCAGTGATTTCCTTCAGATTGTCACCTGTGGGTTATAAGGTGATTGCTTTCAGGTAGTGATCTGTGGTTTATAGAGTGATTGCCTTCAGATAGTGACCTGTGGGTTATAAAGTAATTGCCTTCAGGTAGTGACCTGTGGGTTATAGAGTGATTGCCTTCAGATAGTGACCTCTGGGTTATATGGTGATTTCCTTCAGGTAGTAACCTGTGGGTTATACTGTAACAATGTCACAGAAACCAACTGAAATCAGTTTACATATATTTTGACAATGTCACAGAAACCAGGACAGTTGGACAATATGTTAACAATGTCACAGAAACCAGGACAGTTTGACAATATGTTAACAATGTCACAGAAACCAAGGCAGTTTGACAATATGTTAACAATGTCACAGAAACCTGCATGGACAGTTTACCCATATGTTAACAATGTCACAGAAACCAACGCAGTTTACCCATATGTTAACAATGTTACAGAAACCCGGACAGTTTACCCATATGTTAACAATGTCACAGAAACCAAGGCAGTTTGCCCATATGTTAACAATGTCACAGAAACCAGGACAGTTTACCCATATGTTAACAATGTCACAGAAACCTGGACAGTTTACCCATATGTTAACAACGTTACAGAAAACCAAGGCAGTTTACCCATATGTTAACAATGTTACAGAAGCCAAAGCAGTTTGACAATTAATATGTTAACAATGTCACCAAGATACCAAGGGGTTGTACAAGGATGTTAAACTGGTGGAAAGTAATGCTCTCTTTTACTAGGTTTCCTGATACGGTTAACTGGCTATGTCCAGAATTGCATTTTATAATAGGGCTCACTAATTGCTGTGGAAAACTTGTGTGTGATCGATGGGGAAATTGTAAGAAACTGTTCAGGTTTTGACATTTATAGGCTGCTTTTGATGGGTATTGTAATGATGTTTGTAGAGGACTAGACAATTCTCTTGGTCAGTCTTGATTATGGTGGTCTTGACTAATCAAATCACATGAGATTGTATTAAGCTTTGGAAAGATACAAGTCAGGCTGGTCTTGAGAGTGCTGTGAACTAATTTTAATGGCATAGATTATCTTTATTTAATCTTTATTCCCAACCAGATCAGAAGACTATAGACTGTCTGAAAGTTTGTGATGTAAAATTAAATTAGAGGTTCACACGTTGTTTGATTCTGAAAAAAATGTAAGATGTAGATTACATATCAGTTTTTATTTTGTTTTGTTAAATAGTTTTAAAATGACCAAATCAGTAGTAAAAGAACACTGTGTTAAGGATATTGCACTTTGGATTCCTCACTGTAAGGTGGTGTCCTAAAACATGCATCCGAAATGAATCAGCTATCTCTAAACATGGTGAGTAGCTGTAGTGAAACTTTGCTCCTTCTATACCCTGGCTTTATACTCTGTGTTCCATGTTAACCAGTTTCACTGTTACCGCTGATCACTTATATTATATCACAGATATGATGTCCATAAATGGGCATTTGATTGGTCATTCTTTTTTTTCTAATTTTGCTTTGATAAGCCCAAAATCCGAAATGATGTAAATGAAACAATGACTTAGATCGTTTTTATTTAACATTCTTCTCCATCAAATTCAACAAATGTCAACAAATACATACAATTTAGCGTTAAAATACAATCAATTAGTAAGGCTGACTATTTAACACAGGACTTTAACCAGACCACGCAAGATTACATTAGTTATGTATTTACTTTGATCTGAAGCTTGCAACTTCTCCAAGGAAGTCAAACAGGATGTCAGAATAAATTTTACAAACTTTTAAGTAGATGAAACACAATAAATGAGAGCCAAATTATCACCTGTTTATGAAGAGATTTTGTCACCTTGATTGATACAGGTGTTGTATTTTCTTTTGATGTGTTGGGAGACATAGTTAATGTCTTTATGGATCAAAGTAGAACTTGAATTTTCTTCTATAACTTGATTATAATTGAGTAAATTCCGCTAATAGGCTGGTCCTTGTCTAAGCTTGTGACGTCTACTGTTTAAATCATCAATATAAAAATGTTGAGTCGATCATCATTTTATATTTTAATGAATTGGTATTACTTATATTAAAACTATAACTAGCCTGATTTTCACAACGTTTCTCTTGAACAAAATATGGTGACACTTATTAAAAAACAATTCACCTCTATTACTAGAACAGTGAAAAAGACTAAACATTTTGTCAGTTATTATTGTTACGACCTTGTTGGTAAAGGTCAGAAGTTTTGCTAGTGCTTGAATAATTTTGATATGGGAATATGCTGTTATGTCTTTGATCAGTCTTGATATTTCACTAGATACACTACTGTCTCATGTAATGGGGGCATCATTTTATCTTTAACAGCATCAGAAGGTTATAGAAGAAGCAGAATTCTTAGTTAAATCGGAAAGTAACTATGACATACATCAACAGGAAAGACAATCTGTTTTTTTCTCATACATCACTTCAACAAGTAAACACTGCCAAAGCACCTTATTTCATTCTACAGACAAAACCGTTTTAAAAAGCGGTTAGCCTAATTTAACCACCTGTTAAGTATGGGAAAATTGGTCAATTCTACCACCTTTCCTTGAGTGTTTTCAAAGGTATGAATGTAATTTTGTGTGTTTGATGTTAAGCTTTATTGGTTGATGGTTTCAATTTGCCAGGACTAAGGTATTCAATAAGTGTACATATAACCGTTTCCTTTCTCTACGTAAACAATTTTCATCATTTTATCTTGTAGAAAGTGTTTTTTAGCATTCCATTAGCCGTACTAGAAGTTTACACTTTACTGAGCAGAGATTCTAGCCAGAGGTGTCATTCTGTGTTATTGTCGTTGGCTGTGATATTGTTATGGGAGACTGGGTTTAATGGAGAGAAATAGCCTGCTTTACACCCACTTCAGATGAAAAACATCTCACAAAAAAAACACCTAATTAATAACGATAAACCAGGAAGCTTGACAGCTATATATTACATATGCAATACAAAATTTATATTTGCCAGAATCTGAGTTTTCGAATAACTTAAACAATAAGCCATATGTTTTGGTAATACCTGGATAAATATACACTAGTTTCAGTAGTGTTCAGTGGAGGAAGAGTCTCCGCCTTCACTGGGATGAAGATTCCTTGTCGTTCTACTGTAAACCTCCGTAGCTCAGTCAGGATGAGCACTGGTCTTACTAGGCAAAAACACGAGTTCCAATCTCAAGCTAAATTTTCTTTCTCTATAATATAAAAATATAAATCTGTAAATGTATTTTCCAAATAGGAACATTGTTATTTCCAAAAAGATACAAACAAAAACCATCGATTCTTAAACAAAGTTAGGACAAATATTATTAATTTTATTATGGATTAAACGATAACAAAGATAAAGGGGTATCCTTTATCTCAAAATATTGATCTTTAAAACTATGTGTATAACCCTAAATACGCTCTTCTGACAACAAACAAGGGATCTATCTGTGATGTCTGGGACTTGTGGTGTACCTGTCAACTTACATTGAGGGTGATTCCTTTCCCCCATTGAGCTGGCAAGCCGTCATGAGTGAATCATAAAACCCCTTACAGTCAAACCAGCAATCAAATGTCTTCTTCACCTATTGGGCGGGCATACCGTCACGAGTGAATCATAAAACCCCTTACAGTCAATCCAGCAACCAAATCTTCTTCACCCATTGGGCTGGCATGCTGTCCTGAGTGAATCATAAAACCCTTACAGTCAAACCAGCAACCAAATGTCTTCTTCACCCATTGGTCTGGCATGCCGTCCTTAGTGAATCATAAAACCCCTTACAGTCAAACCAGCAACCACATGTCTTCACCCATTGGGCTGGCATGCCGCCTTGAGTGAATCATGAAACCCCTTACAGTCAAACTTGTCAAACCAACAACCAAATGTCTTCACCCATTGGGCTGGCATACCGCCTTGAGTGAATCATGAAACCCCTTACAGTCAAACTTGTCAAACCAACAACCAAATTTCCCCTTTAAAAGTATATAAGTTTACTCTTATGTATCTGAATACCTTTCATGAAATCTCTGTATTTTCTTAAAGGTAACAAATATGTTGGAACTGAATAGACATGTAAATCAGATTGATCTTAGCACAGGTGTTGGAATCTAATGATATAAGAATCCCCCCACACACTCTAACCACAATACATTCGTTTAATCAAGATTTGTTTTTAGAACAGTTATAAGAATATTATCTGAGTGGACAAAAGCCCCTTCCAGAAAGAGATATGAACCTAAGTTGAAGAATTGGTTTGATGTGTGGCTTGGAAGGCATCACCTTATAGTGGGACTGTTTTCACGCTGATCTTAACACACACGTTTCACCAGGATCTTCTATTTTGTGAAGCAATATTATCACTGTTTCCAGTTCAATAATGATCTATATTTGTCAAAGCAAACACCACGATTCCAGACTATTTTATTAAGTAGTGCATTGTGCAAACGAATCAATAGGAGCTTTATCAATAATAACATGGGCTGTGATTGAAGTAAACAACTTTGAATATATTTGTCAGACAATTAAATATTTGTTGTAAGCATTGTATCAATCTTGCAGCATTTGATCATGTATATTTGATTGTTTTCTGTTTAAAGTATAATTTCTGTAAAACAGGACAATGAGCTTAAAGGGTAGGCTGCCGTGATTCAGTTTTTGAAAGAAAAGAAAGTTTTAAGTTCCCATATTTAAATATTGTTTATTACCTGCTGTGAAGAATAGAAAGTAAATCAGGCAGCCACATTAATATGAGGGGGACTTGGGAATGCTACTCTCCTTTTGTAACAACAATGATGATATGTTCCTTATTTTGTACAGGTTTTTTTATGAATATGATTAAACAGACAATTTTGCAAAATACTGGTTTTGTTTTTAAACAAATTCGATTATTTAAAAATATACAAGTCAAAACAAATTTGACACACAAATTTTCTGTTTCACTATTCTTTGTCTTCTCAGAGTTGTTCCGGGATAAAAAAAAATTTCTTGAATCTTGCACAAAACAGATAATGTCTTGGTTTCTTGCTGTTTAAGAGCAGCATGTCTATTTGATTGTACCTGATCATCACAGTTTGACATTTCCCTGTGACAAGACTCACAAAAAGGACACAACCACGACTTGAGGGGTATTAAAAAAAAACAATTTAAGTGATATTCCAAAAGTACATTTCATTTCTAAAATGACAAAGCACTCACTCAACATCTCTTACTAAAAGAAAGTGGCGTTAACATTATCACAACGATATCTCTACTCCTTACATTTTATTATCTTTAGTAGACCAGTATAGTACAAAGAATAAAAAGGCTATCAAAACAAATTCACTGATAAAATTCAAATGTTAATTGTAGGTTCCTAGTGTGGCATTCTTTCAAATTAGATGCGCTATAAATATGGCTATATTTGCACTTTAACAATTTCATGCATTTATATTCAGGACATTATATTGTATGATAGAGTGAAAACAATTTCATAGATTCATGTCAAACAAAGACTGTAATTTCTTCCTGTTTGGGCCCTCTGGCTAAGGGTAGTTTGTTTAAAGAGTAGCATGGAAATGCTTCACATCCTAGTTGTGTTAATGTCAATTATTGTTGGAATACACCGCCATCATATAAGTGAAATACCCTAAAGCATGGGCTAAATCACCAATCAATCAATCTTCCTGTTTGGATGATTGAAGGCATTATATTCAATCTAATTCCATCTGCAAATAGTATTGTAAAATTATTATTTTATTGCCTTAAAAATACATCTTTTGAACTTGAATATCCCAACTTTAAAGCTGGGCTTACAAACTGTTTTCCTTCCGTCACTGTTGCTGACCACCAAATTATGCAACTAATATAATTTTGATGTCTCTGAAGGTATCTAGAAATAGAATTATGTTTTCATGTTAAATAAATCTTATGTTTCAGGTTTATTTATGGTGTTTGACAGTGTTCTACCTGTGCCAACATACAGTCACAATGAAAAAGGGGTGTTGTTACGTAGCCCTTGGGTCATCTCTACTGTTGGTGATCACTGCGCCCTGGAAGTGCAAAGCATATCAGATTATCCTGATCTCTGTTACCTGGAGGTATATCTCTATGTTCTTTACAGCAGTGAAGGTGTGGTGGAAATAAAACAATGGTCTTTGAGTAAGATTATCCCTGGGCTCAACAGGTAAATATTCTCAAATGCTTTAATTAGTTTTATAGAAGTTTAAGATTGTTTATGTACTACTGATGTTAAAACACCTGTAAACCGCATGCTTATAATGGGATTCTCTCACATGTACATTTGATTGGTGAAAAATTAACACCTCTACATTGAATGGTATTTTTACCATTCAATGACAAGACAAGACATCACAGAATGATGCCAAATTCCCCATAAATTATGCAAATTGGCGTATGTCCGGGAAGATTGACTGTACTGTAGCTTGGTAACTATTGGTCACTTAGGCTTTTGAAACTTGCATAGTGTATTCTATGTATGCAGATGTGCAACATAAAAAAAAAGAAGGAAATATGCAAATTTCCCCACAAATTATATTAATTATCTCTGTATGTCCGTAAAGCTTGTCCGAGCTATATCTTGGTTACTATTTCACTTATGCTTTTGAAACTTGCATAGTGCATTCTTCTATATTTCTAAAAGCAATATATACGCAGAAGTGCAACGTAGAAGTTCAATGCAGAAAAAAGTCACGGAATTATACAAATTTCTGCATAACAAAGTGAAGTTTCCCTCATTAGGTTAATTTTTGGTGTACTGCATGTAATTATGTGTGTCTTGGGTGGACTCAGAGGTACATTGTTTAGCAATCTCTGATTGCTTTTCTGTTGTTTTTTCATTCAACATAAATGCCAGTGTACAGGGTGGCTAAACCAAACATTATCCGAGATGCATTCCATAACCCCTGTTTTATACATGAACATTGTAACAACGACAATAACAATACTGTCAGATACCAATAAATATCTGATATACATATTAAATGTATATCAAGTTTAATGATACTCTAACGATTAGCTCAAAATTTGTGATTGTTTTATTACATTTTGACCAATGTTTCGGTTTTTCTTCGGACGTGTTACAGTTACTATATTTTACTATTTTAAGCTCCTCCTGTGTTTTACCTGATACATCCTGTTGATCATGTGAGAATGACCAGTTCTTTTACTGAGCTTTTAATTGTATCATTTACTCTACAAGAAACGCTTAATGAAAATAAAGCGAAGTAACAACTCCAAAGACAAGCAATGAATTCATGTTTACCAATGTTTCAGTTTTTTCTTCGGACGTGTTACTATACTTTACTATGTAAGCAGCTCAGTGGTAGTCCTAGTGCCTATAAAGATAAGTTTACTTTCTAACACAAATTCCTCTCTTAATTTGATTTTGCTCAGTTTAGATCTATTTGCTCCTTATTCCATAGGTCTGTTAGTTGTTTTACCAGGTAAGAGGTACAATATCTGTGACATCCACAAATGTGTTAAAGATGGGGTGTAGGGACCTTCCTCTTATTCTGCATACATTCTATTATAGATAAGAGGAAATGTAAAGTTGATCGTGGCTCGCTTTGTTTTACGACTTTCCATTTTCCTGTCTTGTCTTTATTAATTGCCAATTAAGTCAGTAGAGGGTGTTTTCCTTCATCCATTGCCCTGACTCAGATTTTTTTTCTCGAAATTACCTGAAGTATTTCATTGAACCTCCAATCAATCAATCGTGATTTCAGTGAAGTAATGTATAGTACAGCCTTAAAGCCCACTCAAACATATAAGAAGATGAGAAGATATTGAGCACATCTCTAGTCACAACATGTTTTATTAACTTTGAAGGAAACACATGTTCACTAAAATCTGATTTTAACTTAATGGAAATATTTATAAAGTTTACATGTAGCATGTGACAAAATATTTGAAATTTCACTCATTTTCACTGTTTTGCTCCACATTGACTTTATTTCAATTCATTAAACTGGCTATGTTACAATGGATACTGTAATGAAAACAGATATGTTGCAATGGATACTGTAATGAAAACAGATATGTTGCAATGGATACGGTCATAAAACCGAGATGTTGCAATGGATATGGTCATAAAACCAGAGATGTTGCAATGGATATGGTCATAAAACCAGAGATGTTGCAATGGATATTGTAATAAAACCGGATATGTTGCAATAGATATTGTACTAAAACAGAGTATGTATACAGTTTATAACCGGGCAAAACAGTTCTATGGCTTTCAAGTTCAATATCTGTTTGTTTAACAACATTAGCCTTATATTCTTATTGATCTTGCCGGATCAACCAGGTGTAAAATCTTTGGAATCCAGGTAACTGAGGAATGGGTTGTGTTAGTGTTTAATGGTCAACTCTGCTGTAAGCAGAAATTGTTCCTCACCATTTTATTATGTCAAGTTAGTTAGCTCTCCCAGCGCATCCATGAGTTGATAGGGTTCATGTCTATTTTAAAGCCCCTACACATTTTCTCCTCCCTTTTTTCTTCACCACAGAAAATTTGCTTAGTGTGTCCCAGAAGGAATTTATAAATATGGTTTTGAATCCTGTTTGATTTGCTTCATCTGCCTAATAATCCACCCCCTGTGCCCTCAACAGCGGATTTTGGGGTAATTGACCATTCACACAACATATTATGTGACTTAAATGAAATGTAAAAAAGGGCAAGCTTCAGTCTTGGGGTCAAAAACCCATGGCTCTATGTAAAATGTTACAATAATAATCCTGCTAGCTTGTGGAATGTTTTAATGCGAGGAATTGGCTCTTGTCTCTCCACGAGAATGGGAGATCTTCAATATACATTTCTCTCTGCTTAATATTGAAAGTAGGAATTTTTCCTGTCCATGGATGGTTTTCTTCTCTGCTGTCTCGGCCGTGGCTTAGATGGCTTAGTGGTTAGCAATCACGCTTACAGAAGCCAACTTTGATTTACCGTTCACAAGATCGAGTCCGTCTGTCGACCCTCAGGTTTATGAGTGAGTCACAGGATGTGGCTCCGGCAATCGTGGGGGTGTTTTTTTACAAGTTTTCTTCCTGGTTTTCCACCGTAATAAGGCCAGGAACATTGTTAAGTGGCCAATCCGTCGTCATATAGGTGAAATACCCTTGAGTTCGACGTTAAACCCCAATCAAACAAACAAACAATCTCTGCTGTCTCCCCCTCTGTGGGATTCTCTCCATTATTATGATCAGGTTAGTTTATTTGCTCAAGAAACAGGGAAGTAATTTCCTTCTTTTTTACGCTAAACACTTATTAAGGCCCGTCTACACGATACAACTTTTGTTGGACAACAAGGACCAACTTGTGTTTGCTCATGTTGGAAGGCATTTGTTTGATCGTGTAGACCGCGTCATCCAACAAGCTCAAACATCGTCAAACATGTTGGATGGTGTTGGTGCATGCACCTATTTTCCAACAGCGACCAACATTTGTTGTGTCCTACTTTGTAAGTTAACCAATCGAAAAACGAATATTTATCATGTGACATTGTTTTGTCTCATGATTTAAACATGTCTAGCCAGCTGGAGCATTGGGATTTTTTCTGAGATTGTGCATTTTATTTTAGAATACAAGGAATTCTCGCTGTTGAAACATTGTAAAGACAGAGAGAAAATGCCCCATCGATATCAAACATCGGGTAGGAGATATCGTTGCTCTGTTGTGGAAATACTCGCCCCACGTAGTCCTACATGTAAAGCGCTGTCGTGGATAAATTTGTGTAGCGGGAGTATACAGATTGGTTTTCCATGCAAAGTTGTTTCTGTTGCAAATTGAAACTCATTTAGTATGTTGCACACCTTTTTTCCAAGATTTAAAAAAAATGGTTTATTGTTATATTTAACTAGAGTTTCAGAAATGACATCTATAGATTGGGAATGTTTGTTGTGTGTGGGGGGGTAATTAGTTTCAGTCCTATAGTGGATCTGACGTTTTGTTTCTGATAATGCCTTACAACAGAGAGTAACACAGAAACTGTCGTCCGAGCCCTTTGAACTACTTTCACACCGAATAAAGTAAAGAATATGTTTACCATTGTTGATTGATTGAATCTGAAATATGCTGGGTTTTTTGTCTCAGTTAACAGCATTTAAAAAATAATAATAACTGGTATGAACATAGTAGGCTAATTGACGTAAAACTTACTATATATATTGTAGATAATATCTGGATCAAATTAAAAAATAATATAAAATGTTCAACTTTGGTTAAAATTCCTGTCATTTTGTCACGAGTCCACCAAGTGATTAAGGGTTGATCCTCAATAGGGGCATGCAAATGTATGTTTCTTCTCGACATTTATACATGTTAAAAATTATATTGTAATTGGCTGTAACTTTTTTTACGACACAAAAGGCTCTGATTTATTTTCTCGATTTCACGCAGGATGCTATGCCTATTTTATGATTTCCCATGCTCTTTTATCATACAACAGCGTCAAACAAATGTTGGCTCTTGTTGTACAACGAATGTTTGATCGTGTAGACAGACCTTAAGCTTAATACACATACAAGTGCCCTCCCACCTCCCCTCTTTTGGTTTTAGTTATGAAATTAGAGTTGGGGGAGATTATTCCATAAGTAAGATCAGGTTAATGTTTACCTTAGAAACAAGGACATTAGTTACAAATTTTCTCAATTTCACAATCCTGAAAATTTGTAAAATCCTCAAAAAAATTTTGATGTATTTACTAGGTTTTCCATCGTATTTAAGTAAAGAACAATGGGTAATGGAAATTCCGTCCTCATAAAAATAAAATATCCTGGAGTACATATATAAACTCTCATCAAGCTAATGAACAAAGCAAAGATCAAACATACAGTCAACCCATCCCTGGCTGTTTTTCTAATGTTCTGTCATGTGTTTGTGAGCATCAGAGGAAACACAAAAAACATTACAGCTCACAAATCACCATGTCTTCTTTCAGAGCTACAGAGATAAATCTCTGATTACAAATAGATTATGTCAGTCCAAAAACATCTGTTGGTTAAAGCATTCCTTTGTGTTTAAAATCTTAGGCTGAATGTTGACTAATCATTTTC
>JAVFBX010223016.1:0-11255 GCA_034783855.1 Mopalia kennerleyi | reverse complement strand
GGAAATACGGTCAGCTATTTCTTTCTTGTCTTAAATACCACCTTAATTATCGCTGTAATGACAATGAACTAAATATCATTTTAATGTTGAAATTTCTCACTGGTTTTGCAGCCGTGAAAGGGTGGAAGTATTTAATTTACTTACACTGGATGATTGTGAGGGTGATGTAAATAACCAGGTAGTCATGGCAACCAGACCAATACTTAGCAACTCTCTTTGAAAAAAACTCCATACCTGTCAAAAAATACATGCTAGTTAGTGTCAGACAGTATCAATTTTTTATACCACACTTAACTATTTGAAAGAGAAAGCACAATGGTATAGGTTTGAACCACTGTGGTGCTATTTGTGCTAATACACTTACATAATAGTATAATAGGCTTAAATAAAAAAACGTTCAGAGGATCGAGTCCGTCTGTCGACCCTCAGATATATGAGTGAGTCAGAAGATGTGGCTCTGGCAATCGCGGGGGTGGTTTTTATGAGGTTTCCCACCATAATTAGGCCAGGAACAGTGTGCAGTGGACAGTCCGTCATCATATAAGACCCCAATCAAACAAACAAACAATAAATCACAAACCAAATTCTTTATCAAATTTAGATGATGTTAACATCACTCAGAATCAGACCAAAGATCAGTTAATAATTCTTCAAATCTTTAAATATCAAATGAAAGAGTAATTTAGAGGAAAAAAAAGACTCGACAAAGTATGACCGCTTTATCATTCTCGATATAGATTAACGAAAAATTAGTTTCAGATTTTAATCTTCATGCACTTAAAACTATTTTCACTAAATCATCAGTTGGTGGTAGTGCAGTAACTCACCAGCAGTTCTGTAGCAGCCAGAACACACATCATATACAGACAGAGAGAGGTTAAACTACCAGACCGGAGCACCTGTTGGGCTGCGGTGATAAATGTGTTCATCCTGCAACATGGGAATTATAAAATAGTACATTGTTAAACAAAAACTTTTAAAGAATCTTATACTTTGTATTCATGGGTATTTCACTTACATGACAATGGATTGTCCATTTCTTTCTTAAATACGGTGGAAAACCGAGAGGAAACCTCGTACAAACCACCTAGGCGATAACCGGAGCCATATCATGTGACTCGCTTATAAAACTTATGGTTAACAGGGGGCTTCAAATCGGTAGATGGTATATTAAAAGTAGGATTAGTAAGCAGCTCATCATTAAGTCACAGATGCATGCCTAAATCTCAAACAGTCAAAATTTACAGCTGCATCATAATTAGAGACGTGTTGAATGCTTTACATAAAAAAATCTGTTAATCATGTATAATAATGATTTTGACTTAGAAGAGGGGGAAAAGCAAAAAAAGTTATTTTTATGTTACAGCCACTCCAGTTATTTATAAAGCTTAATGGTTTTTTAAAAACATTTTCTTAGATTTCCATAAGCTTTACATATCTAGTTTAGTAAAGATTTTTTTTAAAGGTTTTGTCCTTGGTCGCTCTGCTTATATCAACCTAAATATGGTGAAAAACAAAAATCACACTGACTAGCAGGCTCAGACATGTGAGCGGTACATTGAGGGAGGATCTGTAGTCTGATAAGCTTACCACTGAACCATGGTGGCGGGCCCCAGACACTGGAGCAATACTTCACTTTATACTATACATGTTACACTCATACGAAGCATACATTGGTGCTTTAACAAAGCAGAATAGCCAAGTGATTCGAAGTGAAAAAGACTCTGATATGACCGATTCCATGACTTGCATGTACAGATCTGCCTACCCTAGAAGAAATTAATGTGTCAACAGTGAGTTTTTTAGAAGTATTTGTTTTAACCGTTTTGTGTATTTTTGTGTTACAGCATAGCACAGAATATAAATTTTTGTGTGTATTTTGATGGCCTATTTGCATATCTAACATAAATTATGTGCACAAAATACTCCAGAATACACTGAGTAGGCAGGTCTACATGTATCACATACTGTACAAACAAATCAAAACTAACTAACATATATTCAAAGTGAGAAAGATGCCAGTATGAAGTGGACAATCCGTTGTCATATAAGTGAAATACCCTTGAGTACGACGTTAAACCCCAATCAAACAAACAAGCAAATCTGTCTGACTCGGTTATATTTTCTCAAAGTTAATATTGCTGAATAAAAATGGCGATATCATTACCCGATTGATAAAGTCACCTCGATTGTTTCTTCGACACTTGCAATCGTTTTGTTTTCATCAAATCAGATTAAAGTAATATCTTACAAACAAAATCTCTGATATAGTATTTGAATAAGCATGAACGCCATTGCTATTGTATACATTTTACGGAGTTTTGGAACGTGACTAATCGTCAGAGTGCTATAAGCAATACCACTATTACAGGATTATATATATAGCTTTCAGGTAATAGGGAATTGCTATATTTTGCTCAGCAGTTTGCATTAAAGCATGGTGTTTAAGGAACAGTTTGTCATTTATCATAGCAATACACACTATTTAAAAAAGAAATATGATATTGTCATTGCTGAACCAAAAAAATACATTCCATTGCAGGAGAAGAAATTTCGCCAAAACTCCTGTTTTTATTTCCTCGATTCTTATATCCAGAATATTTAACCTATTCATTAAAATAACAAAACCCTCCATCCCAATGTGTGACTTTTCTGTTTTTATAGGCCTTGGGTTGGCTTCGATTTTTCTCGATTATAACTCAGACCAATTACGAAAAGTAGATCTCAATGCATAACGTCTTCCCTTTGCGGCAGTAATAAGCCTTAAAGTTGACTCGGTTAATATATTCCCAATCACACAGCACGTTAAGTCGACCAACCTCCCTACTTAATACTTCTAGAACTTTTGAAACGGCATCAGATGGTTTTCTTAAGGCATAATAAATTCTGTTCAAAGTAATAGGGTGAGTCACGCTTCTTCTCGAAATGAAAGTGTTACATCCAGGTACAAATTGTGATCTGTGTGTTTAGCTATAACATATGTTCGTTTTACCAATTTCTTTTTCCACATCGCTCGGTCAATAAAATTGTGTGTTGTCTTAATCTTGCGACTCCAATACAAAATACACATAGACACATGGTGATTTAATGGTGTGGTTTATTTTACAACCATTGTCAGTATTAACACCAGTGGGTATATTGCTAATTGTCTGCATTAAGTTTCTTCTATTTTTTTCAAATTATCATGCGTGCCAATGAATTATATTTCACTTGATTTGCAGTGTCTAAAATTGAATTTGGGAAATTAAACTAGCCTCAAACTCGACTAGCGCACACAATAACTTGATCTCTCAAATATAAGATTTTATAGACTATATGTTGTAAGTTAAGTTTGTTTAACGTATCACGATACCTTTTCCCATGTAATGCGATACGGGTGTGTACAATACTTATGATGTCCTCTTCGTGTGGGGCTAACATTGTTTGTTTGGATTGATGCCAGATAATTGTGTTTCGGATTGATGTTTCCGGCCGGGATATCCGGAGATACCATTGCGAGCCAATCGATTCCAGACAGCCAGGGTGCTAATATAGCTGAAAGAGCAGGACCTCCGTATCAGATTTGTCAACATTCTTAACTTGCACGGCCAATTTTATTCCCCGTACTTTCTGCTTGCATGCTATAGTCGACTCGTGCTAAATACAGGTCAATATGTGTTTGTTTGCATGGCATTAATGCAAGAACCTGACAAACGCTGTTATCATGTTAAAAATAACAATGCGCAAAGTAGAATTTTTCAATAAATGATAAGACAAACAAACACAATATATATCAACCCTTTGGCGTATTCTTGTACCTATTCCAGTGTTCTTCTAATCAGTTAATGTTTATTGTTGCTTTTAACTGATTACCAAACCCCACGGAATTTCAAGTAAATCACTTGTCAATAGGTTTAGATGGACCCGATATTACTTGGATAGTTCTTGTCTGACGTTGGGTGCATAGAATTGTGGACAACGCATATTTGCTTAACATGTATCTATTTGACTGCGTATGAGGTTTGTTTGGATGGTTTGTATTCAAGGTTAAAAAATACTGCAAATCATTGGAAATTGATTTGGTCGGTCTTGCATTCAATTTACATACTTAAGAGCGTTTTTGTAGTTTTTATATCTATTTTAAAAATGCGTCCGTGTCACTGTTTTTAAGAAATGATCTATAATTGTTCCCAAAGAGACTTTTAGAGAGAAAACAAATGTCAAGGAAATGGAGACAGGCAGAAATGACAAAAACCTTTACCTCATTCGACTATTTCTTTTGACGGTCGATCTGTCGTGGTCGATGAAAATAGCCGTGAGGTAAAGATGTCATGTGATCCAGGGAGACAAGTCATGTCTTGGAATAGGGCTACAATAAAACGTTTCAATATAACACTGTCGTCATTGTCCTTTACTTCCGTTCACAGTAGGTGTATCAATACAAGACTAGTAACTAAAATCAATTTATAATAGAAAAAAACCCTTGAAGTAAAGAAACATGTTTGCTTCTTTCGAGAACTATTTAAGAACGAAATTGGACCGGTGGCTATCACACGACGTAATAAAAGTAAAACTGGACTTTATATACAAATTCATCTGCCGTGTGGCATTAAACGGACATCGTCCGACGTTTTGGGCGTTTTCTGAAGGGTTTGGAAAATCGTAAATTAGTAGTAAAATAAAACTAATTCTTATGGCATTAATAAACTGAGTATATACTCGTGAAATACCCATTTTTCAAAATCCAGTTGTTCTTCTATTTATTGTAGTCTCGTTTTGTAGTGATCAAGTATCATTTAGCTTTTTAAAGCAGATGGGCTGGAGGTAAGACGGCAACGGTTTTCATCAATTCTTGATATGTAGAGAAATACCACGTCTTCGGATGATGATAGAACCAATGAGGACACCGATTTCAGCAGCTCATCACTGCTTAAATTACACCATATAAAGATAATACAGAGATATTTCGATGTTAAAAAATACTGCCTCGTTAGTATGTGAACAAAGAAACTAGTCTTGGCGATGAAAGCGCTTCTTCGACGTATTAAAATTATCAGTCGTCGGTTTGCTTTTTGGTTTCATATGTGACGGGCTATAAATCAAATGAAACTAATGAGGACAATTTCAGTTCCAATTCACTGCTAAAATAACCTCATATAAAGATAATAAAAAGGCATTTTATTGGAACTAAAAATGTGATACAAATATTTAAACAAAGAACGAAGAAAACGTTACTTCCATTTATTAAAACTATCAGCAGTGTCCTGAAACTACAATGAAGTTATTCTTCAGGATTTCCACATATCGCTGCTTGTATCTGAGACTGATGATTAAATCGTCATAAGAAGGGAAGCCTTTGTTGAATCGACTTTTATCACGACAAACCCAATTTCAACACAGACATTACACACATTATTCACACACAAGACTAATAATTTGCATCGGGACTAATACCACAGCGCTGATCCAAATAAAGTTATAATAAATCATACGAATTCATTCTAACTAATCAGTATGAGTATGTAATCACAAAATACTAATTCGTTATTTTTAAAAACGCCTTTTTAAACACGTTATACAGTGTCGAACTATGTCGCACTTGGCCCACCATAGTTCAAGAAAGAACAGCATTGTATTCGTCAATGCATGAATATTCGTGTTCAACAGATTCCTGTGAGCCACAGTAACTTAGAAAATAGCTTCACAGTAGCTAGGAAATGACCGTTAGAATATCGGCCTTTGGAAATAATACGGAATTAAATATTTAGACAAAATGTCAATAGGGTGCTATCGATAATTTTACATGTTTTATATTTTCGGATTTTATTAATAGTTCCAGGATATAGCAAACATACCGTTGGGATACGGGAAGACGGGTGGGTTTGAAATTGCTGTTTGAGTATGAGGACATGGGTGGAAATTAAACTGTCGACAAACTGATTGGCCTGACAGCAAGTCTAGAGGATCGGTAAACATCCTCAATTTACCGCTGAACCACAACCCACTCCAGGGTATTTGTACAACGAAAAAGTGATAGACACAAGGATCCGATGATCAAACGGTCCGACTAGCCAAGGTGCTCTAAAATTCAGCATATATTAAATTCGAGAAAATAGTTTCTGAAGCTGACTTCATAATGCTGGGAATTCTTGCGATTCCTGAAATAAGATTCCTTCATGCAGCCAGCTAACCATTGTTCCTGACACTTGAGTCATGTAGAGTCTACTCCTGTGGATATCATCACTGGCTCTTTAACTCTAGTTTGTCGGCGCCTACTTGCAAATTTAGTTGTCGTTCACAAAATGAACTACAGTTTTATAAAATATAACTTTGTTTTTAATACAGGCATGTTAAAATAATTTTGTCACTAACGACCACCGCCAATATCGATTATCTCGTCTAATGTCTTACTGGACAAATATGAAAGACAAGAAATAAACGATACAGCTGAAGAATAGCTGTCATTAATAAACAAGGCCGTAACAAGTATCTACCATGATTTAGACCATGGTGTCAGAATATTAATAAATACAGAGTCCTCCAGTTCTAGTTCCAGAGTCTGACGCAGGTGGAGACTTTTATTTTTTTAAACCCAATATACCACAAAATAGAGTTGCTTCTTTTGCCCTTAGAAAACATAAAATTCGAATTCAAGCGTAGACAGAAAAATGTATGGAAACTAAGAAGTTATATGATTTTGGGCTATTGCAAGCTTTGATGGCATCTAACTAACACTGTAATAGATAACCGGGTAGCATGAGCACGCCTCTATGACCTTGACTATATCTTGGATTAGCACATATGATCATTGACTCTCAATTAATATAACCTAATTGGTTGTGTGATTCCTTTACAACTGGCTACTTTAACTCAGTCATAACTATCTGGCTAATATCCCAGAAGACACTGTATCCATTGTATCCAGAAAACAGGATTTGGAAATAATGACTTCTCAAATCCATTTATATCATGCAGGGTAGCTAAACATGGGACTCTTTTAGAGCAGTAGCCTGCTGTTGAGAATTGAGAGGTTGTATTGTGTCTCTGTGTGCCTGATGGATTAAATTAATTTGTCAGCAGATATATTTCTGTTAGAGAATTCTGATGTGATAAAAGAGGGTTTTGTCCTCGCCCCGCCACTGAGCAGGCTCAATTCTCAAAGACCGTAAACGTGATAAACTCATCCCTTAC
The DNA here is from genome assembly GCA_034783855.1 of Mopalia kennerleyi. Lineage (NCBI taxonomy): Eukaryota > Metazoa > Mollusca > Polyplacophora > Chitonida > Mopaliidae > Mopalia > Mopalia kennerleyi. The sequence continues at coordinate 4,085 of JAVFBX010223016.1, read as the reverse complement.
CTTCTCTTTTACAAAGGAACTGTTTAAATTTCCTGTGAATACCATTCACTTCATCTAATCCACAAGAGTAACCAATTCCAATCACTTCAAACCGCCAGAGTCTTTAAAACATTCTGGGATTAATCGTATTTTCAATCAACTCAAAATTGTAAGAAGAAACGTTTCGGCCGATATTTTTCTTTATTGAAACTGCATAAAATCACAGCTGTTTAAAAAATGTAATGTGTTGAGCGATACTGCAATGCCGAACAAACGATGAGGGTTGAATGGTACCAGTTTTTACTTGTATACGGGCTATAAATGAGTGGAATAAACTTTGCTGAGACACTCAAGTACATGAGCAACGACAGAAACGTATCAGAAACTGTGGAATATGTTTAAACGGACTCTCCGATATCCGGAGCATACATATAAATCATAAAGATCTTTCAAAAAGGTAAATATAGTGTGTTAATATCATACATTAGATTGTCCAATGGTTTCTTTGTGTATTTGATTGAGGTTAAACGCCGCACTTACATTTTTACTTACATGAACGCGTGCCAGCCCCATGGGTGAACGACGCTCGACAGCACTGGCAACAAACAGAGGCAGGAAAAAACAGGACAATTACACGACGCAATAAGAATTTGATAGTTGGTCAATGTTCAAATGTGTGGATCATTCTCTCTGATAGTCGGCAAATCCCTAATTACTATTTCATCTTGTAAACACAGTCTCTCTTGCAAGTGCCATTGCACATTTTTTCACTCGAGCTTTTTCTGTTTCAGAGCAGTTAAAAGGCGTCATATAGTGAAACCCATTTAGACTATTGCAAAAAGAGAGAAGCAGCATATTCTACACATGCCATGGATAGAACCGCCTCTCTTCTGGAGATGGTGTTGGGCTCCCAGTTATTACAACCCCACTGTCTGAAAATATAGTGGAATAACTTCATTACATTTAGCGGACACGATTTGAAAGGTGTAATGTATTGAACGAGGAATTGCTAATGTCTTCACGTCGACTTTTGTGTTCTCATCTCTGTAAAATAGTTTTTTTTACCCTAATACATCTCTTTTTTTGTTTTTTTATTTGATTTAATGTACGCAGCGAGCAGCAGTTTATTTCGGGCATCTGATTTGCCCGAGAAAAGACACTTTGCGGCACAGGTTTTTCTCCTGTAAATTGCCGTTAATGCTTTATACAATGATTTTTTCTATCATTTTGATCATTCTAATCAACAAACATTAAAAATAAAAATCAATAATTACGTTTGACGCATTCTTTTTGATATAAGTTTTCTTATATTTGTTTTAACTCTGCGTAAACAAAAAGGAACATTTCATGTAATCAAATTTAGAATAGTATTGAGACTTCTCCGCAGCAGTACATCTAGTGGGCTGTCCATTGTCATCAGCTAGAACCAATGTAACAGCAAATCGCCGGAGATCATTGACAAGATAACTATATGCTTCTCGTCACCTTTACTTGGATGGAAAGTCATGGTCATTCCACCACAGAGATTTGTGTGACTCAATCGGTTAGAGCATTGGCCCTGCTAGCCAGAGATCCGGGATTTAATCCCGGTGGAGACCAGCAAAACATTTTTTGTCCACAATAAAAATATATACTTTTCGCGCGCAGCCCTGTGGTACGCTTGGTGGTATTCTTATCTCTGACTTGGTGGCATTCTCCTCTCAGATTTACTGATACGGTATTTTACACTCTGATTTCCTGGTTTTCAACCCTCTGACGCAGTGGTATTCTGGTATCTGGGGATACTAAGTCGAACAAAATGTATACTTACTAGTAACTATGAAATTGCAGAATGGTACCCCGTTAGAACGAGATAGAACCACAGATTGAAGAAAAGAAAAGCATCCTATTCGTCAGTGCAGAATGTATGATAATTCCTGCACAACGGTGTCCACTGTTCTACTAGTACTCAAAAATAAGTTTACAGTAGCTATAAATGACCGTTAGAATATTGGGATAGCCAAACATACGGAATTAAAACAAACCTAATTTAGACAATATGTTAATAAACCTATTGGATGCTATCGATTATTTCACAAGTTTTATATTTTGGGATTTTATTAACGTTTCCGGTCTGAATTCAGGATGGTGCAAACTCACAGTTGGAATACGGGACGGTTTGAAATTGCTGTTTGATCATAAGAGTGTAGGTGGAAATTAAATCGTCGACAAACTGATTGGTATGACACCAAGTCTAGAAGATCGGTAAACGTCCTCAATTTACCGGTGAACCACAAACCACTCCGGGGTATTTGTACAACGAAAATGTGTAAAACACAAGGCTCCGATGATCGGGTAATTCGACTCACCAAGGCGCCCTAAATTTTACTATATATTAAATGCGAGGAAACCGTTTTTAAAGCTGTATTAATAATGCTGGGAATTCCGGATCTCCGCATGTCAGATCTCCTCCTCGCAGCCAGCTGAACATGGGTCCTGATACTCGGCTCTTTTGGGTATAATTCATGACTCTTTTAATCAAATTCGTCTGTGCCAATTGGTAAATATAATTATTGTACATAACATGTGCACGAATGAACTACAGTTTTACAAAATTCCGTTATGTGTTTAACACCGGTATGATGAAAATAATTTTTTTCACTAGCTACCATTCTTAATATCGATTAGGCCTACCTAGTATAATGTCTTACTGGAAATATTGGGACGATAATATATAAACGATACAACTGAACAAAGGATGTCATTTTATAAATACGTGTAAGTCAGTGATAAGTATCTACCATTTTTTAGATCATGGTGTCTGAATATAAATTAATACTGTGTCTTCAAATTCTTGATTTAGAATCTGACGTGCTTGGAAACTTGGCCATACCACAAATTGAGTTGTTTCTTTTGTCCTACAGAAACAAAAATCAAAGTTATTACAGAGAAACAAATTGATGGAAACAGGAAAGTTGTATGATCTTGGGCTATTGCAGATTTTGAAGATATTTGTCTGCTAAACACTGTAATTGTTGACCCGGTCGAATGAACACGTCTCTGTGACATTGACCTAGTCTACAACTTGAATTAGCACAAATGACCACTGACTCTCAATAAATATAACCTTATTAGTTGTGGGATTCCTTATACAATAGGTCTTTTTAACTCAGCCATTATAGGGCTAATATCTCAATTGTATGCTGAAAACACGATTTAGAAATAATGACTTCTCAAATCCATTAACACCAGCGTGGCTTAACCTGGGACTCTTTTAAAACGGAGGTCTGCTGCGGAGAATTGACACATTGTATTGTGTCTCTACGTGCCTGATGGATTGAATTAATTTCTCTGCTGACATATTTCTGTTTGAGGAATTCTGATGTGATAAAGGAGTGTTTTGCCCTTGCCCCGCCACTGAGCGGGCTAAATTCCCAAAGACCGTTAACCCGATAAACTCATCCCTTACTTCCTTTTAAGAAAGGAACTGTTTAATTGTCTTTTGAATATCATTCACCATCTAATCTACAAGAGTAACCAATTCCAAGCACTATACTTGAATCAATCAAATATTCTGATACCAATCGTCTTTCACACAGCTCACAATTGTGAAAAGGAACGTTTCAACCGAAATATTTCGTTTTGAAAATGCATCAGACCACACTTTAACTGTGTCAACCAAACAAGCCGCATTGATAAAAAAAAACCTTGCAAAATCTTTGATATTTTTCGTATGTCTGTTTCATTTGCATGTATCTTGGGTGTTAAGTTTGTAGATACATAGACCTAATAGGTTTTTATTGTATTTGTAAGTCCATGCAAAGGAATGGCGTGCAGTTAGCCCAACACTATATATATTAAAGCCGACATGTAACATAATGAATTCCATTTTTTTTTATTTTATGACATTTGTCATTGATAAAAGAGTTAATATATATCATAAATAATTATTTTGCATTCAGAAATAACACAGAATCGTAATTTAAACATTTAATTAATTTGACCTAGTTTTTTTATTTCCACAAACCTTACATGATTATCGTTCTTGGTTATGACGTAATATATGACCACTCACGGCTTTAGACTATGTATGACAGTACAAAATCAAGCAGAGAAAGCGACTCTAA
>JAVFBX010223005.1:0-11255 GCA_034783855.1 Mopalia kennerleyi | reverse complement strand
CACATATATACATGATGTCCTTGCAATGCCCGTGTTTGCTGTTAAAAAATGGTGAGAAACCTATTACCCCCCCCCCCCTCACCTCCTATTATCCCCCCCCCCTACACCTACCCCCTACACTCACACACACACACACACACACAAACCCACCCGCGTGATTTCATCAGTGACCGAAAGTGTTGGATTTAAAACTGGTATTCGTAAATTGATTACGAATAAGTCAAAATGCTAATAACCGAAAGGAGGAATTTTTTCATTTTAAAAATCTGTAACAAACGAAAATCTGTATAACTTCCAGCCTTATAAAAAAAACATGAAGGCGTTTTTTGCATTCTAGAGAAATCTGCCAAGGTTTAATTTTGTTTCATTAAAGGGGGCGAGAATATCACTGAACATTGTTTGTTTAAAACACTAACCTAACGAGACCGTTATTTAAGGCTTGCTTAACAAATTTCAAACTATGACGTCTATGCAGGGTATAATATTGTAAAACGACAACCTCGGTAATTTTATATTTACTCAACTTGACATATTAATGCATGCCCATTTTTGTAAACAACTTATACTTCAAATCGATCTCAGAAATGTGAAGCCAAGACATAAGTAATCCATATGAAATTCTTACTTGGGGTTATCTTACATTCGTTGGCATGTTCTGATGTTTAAGTTTGTTAACTGTTAAAATTAGAGCTTCATGAATTCAACAGCCCGGGTCTTGATTTAGTGTTCCTTGTCGGAAAATCCGGTTACCGGTTGAGGGCTAAATTTCAGGAAGTTCGTAAAATTTATTGCAATCGGACAACACGCTGTTTTTCTACAGAGAAAGTCGCTGTGGCTTCGTAATGGAAAATAGCAACGTGGCGTTACACAATGTAGAATCAGGAAATGTAAAGGCATCAATTCCAAAGATCAAGGTGATTTGCGACTTGAATCAAAGTTGTTGTCTTGTATAGGTGGAGAAAACCAAAACACCCCATACGTATAGGTCTAACAATGCTCCTGTATAAAGATGTTGGGTTGAGGGAATTATTCAACGTTCAAAATCAACGTGTCCGCTCCCCACGTGTAAACCACGTTTAAGAAAGTAATTGTGTAATTTATTTAATATGTTCCGTAAAATGCATCATCAAGCTAAATACTAGTATTTAATCTGGAGAATTCACATGTCACTGTAAGATTTATATATGTCATTCTCGGTCCATTCATTCAACTACAATGATGACTATAAACTATAGACTTGTTTCGTGTTTCTTTAACGAAAATATCAAGGCATTGTTGTAAGACGTGTGAGCAAGTCTGGTTGAGATGAATCGTTCCTAAAGTACCACAGGGCCTTTGTCTGCAAAGATAGAGACCGACTGATCGAGAAAGACAGACGTCAATAGACCTATGCTCCAACCACGCGTCATTTAAACCTGGGGGTTTTGTAAGAATAATATTCACGGAATACAGTCCAGCCCGGGCTACCAGCATTGTTTAGAACCATTACCTGCATGGTTCTAACCAATAATGGTTTCTTTTATTTCCTTTAATACGTCAGCATAGACAAGGCTATGTCGCGCATTGCATAAAGTTCGCATAACTGATAAACGTAAGAAGTCTGTCACCAAACTATAGAGAAATTTATTAGAAACCAGCATTTTAACAAGCAGCTAGTAATGTTTTTTTGTTTTTTTTATGCTTTTTTTTTTGTTTCTTGGAGTATGAAGTGAGGCTGAGTTGTCCGGGCAGCCCGCATTTATTGCAAGCTATTTGGCGTCAGGCTCTCCCAATCGTATTCTCGCGATATCGTACCAAGCCAACGTGCATTAATTTTCGTCAATATTTTGAGTGACGTATGCCACAGACCAGCAACTATAAAAAGTGCAAAACAAGATGGCCCGGTGTATCTTAAAGTCAATGTCTGCAATGTCATTGTCGATTATATGTAAGAATGAAGACCTCCTTGTTGTGGATTCAATTGTCGAATAAAATTAACCTGCTAAATTCGAAAACTATGAGACTAAAGGAGTTTTGTTCGAATATAATCCAATAAACGGCAATGTTTTGCTCTTTACTTTTATACTTAAACGACCGCGAAATACTTCATTGTAATAACATCACAACAAGTTTGGTTGTTTCTTGTTCAATTATTACGATCATAATAAAAACACTGTTTGTCATGGACACCGTCCTAACCCTCGTCGCGGCGTCTAGATCGCGGCGTCTAGATTACGGATGTGAAATCTGTCGAATGTTTGTTGAGTGGTTGGCGGGGTGGATGATAGGGTGAGTGGTTAGGTTGTTAACAAAACCATGAAGTGTGTTGCTCTTTTTGGAAAATAAATGTTCCTCAAGTGCTAAATAACTACAGAATAAGAAGGCTTGAAATCCACTGCTTTGTCACAACAAACCACGGTTCTGCTGAAACCTTCCCGGAACGAAAACAAGCTTTAGTTCGCATTATTGTTATTAATGGACTTAATATCTCAATAATTCCTCTAGCGAAACGTGAGATGTTTTGTGCGGCAGTGTTAAGCGGTCATTTATAAAAAAAGAAATGAGTGTGTGTTTTAGAAAATAAGTAATATCTGTTGACTATTGAAGTGTGTAGTTGGTCAATTGTGGCTATAATGGCCTGTTGTGCAGTAATACTATTGACAAGTAATGTCATTTCGAACAAGGAAACGGTATATTTGGTTCTGTGGTCGCAACACAAACCTCGCGTTGTGGTGTCATTTCTATACATTGACATGGGCAGATTTAATATATGGCTTTATTCATAAACCGCTCATGCGTGATATTGGTATTGATTGAGTAGTCTATTGAGTGTATACTAACGTGTATGCATAGGTCGCTAGTTCTCTGTTTGTAGCTAAATCACTATCACTAAATTCACTGTTATGCTAAACGTCTATTTCAATTCCTAACAAGTTCAAGAATAATATTATCCCGCAATATTTGTGAAAGTACAGGCCAATTACTTTACGGTACTTCTCCGTTGATTGTGTGTTTTTCTCTCTTCCTCAGTTTTACATATCAATGGAGGTAGGAAAAATTGTTAATGTAGCCAGTGAAAGTAGCCAATGGGATTTTCTTCTACAGACTATATCAAAGAGAGAGTACATAGACCAATTGGGGTAGTCTTTGTAGAATTTTTGAATAGTGTTACCTTTCTGTATCTGTACTTTTGCTCTGTTTTGTTATCTTTGCTTTTACAAACCAAAATTGTATCCAAGATAGATTGAAATTATTTCGCATTGCTGTACATATACCAAGATTTTAACATCAATTGCAGTTTCTAAACACCGAGAACTAATTAAAACAAAGTGGGCCTAGAATGAGGAAAAATTAAAAAAATAACAGCTCGTTTTGTAGTTTTCTAATACCAATAAAAATTTGACCTTTTAATCAATTAGGAAAGTTCATGTAGTTTTGAAACATATCGTCAAACAGTATTTAACCTATACACATTTGACAGAATACTGTCTAACATATCACGCATTGTACATGTAAATGAGTAAAATAGAAACTTTAGCTTAAATAAAACGTTATCGTATATACAAAGATACATTTAAGACAGTAAATTAACATCTGCTAGAATTGCTCTAATTTTACAGGCATGTGCGCATGTTCATGTGGCCATAGTGTAAAAAGTTGACAAATGAAAGAAATATCACGTAGAGGACATTGGACTCTCACTATAATACATCTTTTTGGGGGAGTAAAGTCATATTCCTTATTGGGTCATTTAAATAAATCATTTCGCGTGGGAGCAATTTACATGATTGTGTTTACAATAATCACATCTATGGATGGTAATTTGTCCCCTCAAGAATAAGTTTGAAATGTTGTAACCCAGTCTGATCACGCGAGATCCCGTATGTACGACGAGAGTCAGGCAGATATCTGAAACTCCGTGAGGACTTCGGGGTCCATGCCTAAATACATATTAAACGACTTTCACTTTCAGTTTTAAATAAGTCACTGGTTTGAACGTCCCCACTGGGTCTTGAAGGTCTCTGCGTTCTCGTCGCCCAAACGCGATCTCTCGTGATCTGACTGATAGTAACCAAAATATGTACGAATTACATATTTTGACTGTATTTTTTAATATCATCTTAAGCTTTTAAATACCAGCCAACTATTAAACCCAGACAAAATACGTTTAGTTATAAGGGCGACTTTTATGCCCACACGAAGCGACACCTGGAATGTTTTGCGATGTTTTGTTTGACAGTTTACTTGCCATCGACATCAACGTACACATGAACCTCCTTATAACTAGTGTAAAGTACACCCAGATTCACAACGCAGCTCATAAAATGCTTGACACCGATGACAATAACATGTAACGTAGAAAGCTACCAAGAAAAGTAATGCCAGAAGAGGTATACAAATAAACAATTTGAATTAAGTGCCGTGTATTTTCCTACACGGGAATATTGATTAAAATAATGCCGAGCGTTGAAAACGCTAGTTGACCAAAACAATAAATTAAATAAATAAAGAATATATGTGGAATCAGCTCTGTTCACTTCATTTGGTCCAGTACCTTGAATGGTCTACATTGAAATTGTCACATGGACCAATATAATTATTAAACCTAATTTAATTTTCAAAAATAAACAATTTCCGTGCATTTAGAATTTGAACAAACAGGCTTTGTTCCATGGATCCAGAGAATTCAATGTTAAGACTCTCCTGTTGATATTACTTCTACCTGACCTTAATTACTAAATTGTTTGAATGTAACTGTTTATACTTAGAAACCAGATGGTTAGCTTAAGTATCCATTCTTTCTGAAGCAGTACTGCCTAGAACAACAGACTTTTATATTATCCATAAACACACTAGACGTTATATGCCTAGTAAGAGAGGATTCGCACTTGCCAACAAAGCGATTTATCGACATAAAGCCGTAAGATTGCAGCACACAATATCGCATTGGGGATTACAACAATGGACTGCGGCACATTGAGAACAAAACACAACACGTCTATAAGTCCGTATAGAAATCGTCTTAGAATCCGGAAAACAATGGGGCCTAAGGAATGAATTTATATACCGGAGAGAGAGAGAGGGGGTCCGGGGATTCGCGGGCGTTCAGGCCGAAAACACATTTGTATAATCCTGTATAGTCATCTCGATAGAGCATATTTGTCCTTTTGAAGCCATTCCATGAATTTCCTATTCGCAGATTTCCCTGTTTGAATAATACCAATGAATACCACAGTATGCCGGGCCGTACACACAGCACACATTATCCGATCGATACATTGTATGTGATGAAATATTCACTATCTAACCTAGCATGTTACCTATTGTCAATAGCTCAGATTTGTCTAGAGGATTACCAGCTGGTTTCACAAACAGTTTTCCTTTTGGTTTTGGCCGCCGGTCCCTTTGTCTTGTTAATAGAAGTTATTTTTTTTAGTTTTCTTTTGGTACCGTACGTATGTTCTAGACACATATATAGTTTTACCGACAAAGCTTGGAAGCTTACCTCATGATTTCAACTTGCTTACGGGGTTGGTGGCTCCCAACGTTGCCTACGGGCTTTGCTATCGATTGCCAAACAATTTCGACAAACTGGCCTTCGTTGATACAGGACTAGGACTCATTATTTTTCTCCTGAACGGGAAGGCAATTAGCTGGGCCTGAGACTCTTCTCGCACAGTTAATTAAACAGGATTTTCTTCAGCTGACTTGAACCCTGTCCTGAGCCTACTTGCCAACGTACTGTTGATATAATGAGCTATTTCTCTTCATTATTTCTACACAAGGTCCCAATAGCCGCTCAAACGAATCGCATTCTAAAAACGCCACTTTGACTTTTCCTTCCGCGTAGACATTCGCGGATCGCGGTTTGTTTTCTAAAAGAGCCAATTCGCCAAAGTAAGCACCTTTGGATTTTCTCGCGACTTCTTCTTCCTTGCCAGAATTTCCGGAAATAGTGACTCTTATTGTGCCACTTTCTACAAAATAAACTCCATCAGCGTCGTCTCCTTGACGAATAATAGCCTCCTCCTGATAAATTTTAGGTATCAGAGCGTCCGCAAGGTTCATGCGCTCGTACGATTCCAATGATTTCAAAATGGGAACATTTTCTAAAAGTTCTTCGTACATTTTCCGTTTTTTAAAGGCACTCTTAAGCACAATCCTACGAAATGAATTGCGATCCATGGCCCATACGGTGCCTTCGGTTTGAGCCACAATCGTTGCAGATCTCGGCATGTTATACATAAGAGCTAATTCCCCAAAACTGCCACTATTTTCAAACTGATGAATTTTTTTATTTTCTCCGTTTACTAGCACAAGGACATCGTAAATTCCGTCGTCAATCACATAGAAATTATCCCCGTCATCCCCTTGCACAATCACTTGCTCACCTGGTTCAACCGTTTTTTCAAACATGGCATCCACAACATCCTGCATCTGGTCAGAATCTAATGAGCGAAATAAGAGAATACCTCCAACAGCTTGCATAAGTCTCTCTCTTTGTCCGTCTGTTTTTGGATGCACAACCTTTTCGTCGTCTTCGTCGTCCTCTTCTGGGTCGTAACGTTCGGCAGATACCGAATGTCGTCGAGCAAATTTGCTTTTTTGAGTCTTTGGTCTGAATTGGGAAGGATCTGGCTCTCCGGCCTCCTCGTCGTCAACAATGATATACATTGGTATCGACTTGGGGCGCCGGGTTTCACGGATTTTGGTAAAGTACTCCACGGCGAAATCATAAATATTACCCGGCCTTTCGCGTAATACAGACACCGTGAAATCTCTCAGCAAGTCACCGAGCCCTTCTGGAATTTCGAAATTCATTTCAGCACAAGGCATTAAGCGAATGGAGAATTTGGACTAATCTACAGTTAGACATGTATCAGAAAGATTTTTCTTCATAAATACTAGGGCTTTTTCTTAGCTGTCAGACTAGTGAAGATAAAGCACAAATAGAACTGGGAAATCCCGGCAACACTAGCTAAGTTTATAATCATTCCATCACAGTTTATGCATAGAGTCACGGTACATCCGCTCTGGTTAAAAGTCTCAACGAGGAGAATGCGGGGAAATACACCGACTACATCCAAGTGCCATTCATTATGAAGAACTCTCACTAACGCTAGGGGCACTTTCGCTTTTTGTAAAAATCACATAGTAAAATCCAGAGCAGTTGTTGTTGCTTTTTTCACCGATAGTCCGATAAGACTAGCTTCATGCCCCAGCACATTTAGTAAATAAATCCGGACTACCTGAGCTACAGCGAAGTGCTAGCGTTAACCTAACTACTTCCACACAATGATCCGACCTAAGCCGAGGCTCACTCGCTAGAAACTGCTGGCTGGATTTAACTTGCACAGACAGGGCGCAATCGGCGATCGGCCGGCGGGCCAATGGGAACAGCGCAGATGGCTTGGAGGGTCGAGATCGATTGGCAAGAGACAGCAAAGGCCTGTTTGTGCTAACAAAATAATTACGTTCATATGCAGGTAGATATTCGCAGAGTAAATGTTATTGACCAGCCAATGGTGGGCGTGTTTATAGCATTCGATAGCGTGCGTCATTATACGTACATGTATGCCTGATTATATGAAGTCGCTCGCATGCGAAGGGTGTTCGTAATATTAGGATAGATTGATCTAATATGACTGATTATTCGATGCCAAAAGCTTATCCCACGAACAATAGGTATAACATGCAGAGAATATTTCTCATTAGATGTTGCCTGATATTTGAAGCCACATAACTGCTGACGTGTATGGGGAGTATATACAGAACACATATACAAACAGATCTTATCAAATTAACACAATAACCTTAATGCACAAACCCGTACAACAAATATGGCAAAATTAATGAGAAATTCTAAACAATGTTAATTTGCTATGTATATCGGTCTTTGTTCTGTTTTTCTTTTAATCTCCGCTTTTGTACGATCGTTATAGATATATTTTAGCATGCAAACATTTGTTAGACCTGATATCCTTTGGGAGAGTTCATTTAATTATTTAGTTAACATATCTGCCAGATTTGCTCTAAGTTTTCTAGCAAACCCCTTTAATGCTTAGTTGTAATATCAGAATGACTTCAAATACAGAGGCAAATAATCGAGTAAACAAATGTTTAAATAATAATTACGCGTTTCTTATTTAATTTCCAAACCTATATTCACTGTGATTTTACAAATGCCTGTAAACGAAGGAAAAATAAAAATGTCGATGACAGGAAGACGGTGAATGCACTATTGCACAATTTGAATCTATCCTTATAATTTATAATGAATTGAGTCTGATTAACGAAACTAATGACAATTATTTGTATTATTTGTAATAATATTTATGTGTAGCATATAAATACATAACCGTACGTTTACAAAGACGTGTGTACCTATAGAAGCATATATATAAATTTATAGACCGGTTTATATTGATTAATCCGCGTAAATAATTATTGCAAGGACTTCAAAGAAAACTTAACTACATAAAGGTTTCTTTCTTCCCACTCAGATCTACTTATTCTTTCTTCAGAATTGATTTCATCGATTAAAAACATGGTCTCTCCTTTTATTTATCGGCATAAGTGCATGGTACGCAATTAACAGACATTGCAATTATTGGATGGATCCTAAGGTCCTTTTTGAGCATTATCTTCTGAGGCACATATTCGGTTGAAGACTCGTTGCGACCATCGCGCTTTAACTTTATTTATAGCAATGTCATATTTGTGCTATATTCAAGGGTGCGATTGGTTATTTCGATATTATAGCATGTTATAGTTTCATGAAAACTCTGAATAATGGCAGAGGAAGATTGATTTTCCAACAGTATCGAAACGTCTCACGTTCGATTCGTTATGGTAGCGTCAATTATTTACACCACCGTCATATAAGTGAAATACCAATACGCTCAGCGTAAACCACCAATTAACCAATCAAAATTGTCTTTACTTATAGACCTAGGATGATTAATATTCCAATATTGCAAAGTTCTTCTTCTGTCAACTTCTGTCGGAATAAACCGCCTTCATATAACTATGTTTCCATTCAGCTTGGCGTTTAAATATCAATCTATCTTAAAAACTTTGCTTGTCTTATAAGAGATTTGGTACAGTGTGAACAATGGCCACAATGAGCTTTCATATAAAAATGTAGGATATGGATTTTCTTTGAATCTAGGAAACGCTAATAGATCTATACCACGTGATGACTATAGTTAATTTATTTTATTTTCATATAAACAATCCAACCTATAGTTTGTGTCGCCAGATTTCGTTATGAGATTATCTCTAAGCAATGTATCTGTATGGTTGACAGATAGCCACAAAACGTGCTTTGATACTACTTAACAGGGCTATTGATTTCTGTAGTAGCATAAACGTCATTGAAACCCATTTTGAACCTAATTCGTTGATAGATATGTATCAAAATGACACTGAATTATTTATTGGAATCTGCTTCTATTCTCCTTTCTGGTACAATTATATATGTATTTACTCGACAACATATTTGATATTATTGGATTTTTCTGGGTTAGTATGTTTCCATTGTTGTCATTTTGTCTTTGTTTAGCACTGGGGGAACATTATTTTGTCACCAGAGCTAACTGTGGCTATTAAGTGTTGAGGTACATCGCAGAAGTGTAATACCCTTGAAAATGGCGGTAAACACCATTCAATCAATCTTTAACCTTGTCAAATTGAATCCAATGTAGCCTATATAAATATGAGACTAAAGCAAGCACCAATAAAATTTACCCGTATTTCTATTTTCTAATTTCTACTGTAATATAGTAGTACTTTTCTTAAATGATACGAAAATCGTTTAATGTGATTTTTCTTAAAAACAATCAGTTTACATACATAAATTTGTTTTATAAGAAACTGCAGTAGAATGGTGAGTTTTCCAATACACTGAGAATAAGAATGGCCATACCATTATATTGGTTCTCTCTGTTAAATAACTAATGTGTTTGTCAATATTTGTCATAAGTGTAGTATTTTTGATGGCTTGTCATACAACAGTCTGCCTTTGAGATTTACTGGTTATGAACCACAATAGGACATATTCGTACATGCAAAATATCTTCCCGAAACTAGTCCAAGCTTTACAAACACACAATAGAAATAACATTTTGTATACGAATATAGGGGCAAAGTTCTGCAGGCTTTGTTTTTTTCCCGCAGTAAAATATGTTGTCATTAACCAGTCTAGCCTGAGCATTTTGAACACACGATAGAAATAACATATTGTATACGAGCAGGAGCAAAGTTCTAATCGCTTTATGTTCCTTCGCGTAAGCCTGCCGTTGTCCCATGAAAGATTTTGTCATTAAATATTTACGCATTCTCTCTCTGTGCTGATGGTTGAAGTCCTGGAAGGGGATCAATAGAGTATCAACTCTGCCGGTATCATTTACTCTGGCCACGTCTCATCTTCATGAGCTTGGTATACGAAATGTTAGTCAATATCGATAAATAGCTCTATAGAGTATAATGCATTAGGGCTAATAAGCGAACTATACGACAGTACTCCCGTGGTAGCGTGCTGTGAGAGAGCCCTTAATAATTTAGTGATAGATTTTTCTCTACAAGTCTGCAAGAGTATTCCTAGGGTGCCGAGGTGGGAGTGAATTCACTATTTATTATATTTGGTGAAGAAAAGAAGAAAACAGTGATATTAGTATCACATTATTTTACCAGAACCATCAATGGTGATATAAGAGATACATATCCATAATAATATAGGCAAGAACATGAAATATGTGTGTCTTTTAGTGGCCGTGTGGTCTAGGTGGCCGGCTTTTACTGCTGGCGATTCGGTGCCTAACTCTGATGGTCGTGGGTTCGATTGCCGGACGGGTTTCAACCTGCTAAATTTTCTGAACTAGAATCTGTTCAAAATAAGAAAGTGATATCCCAAAATATGGAAAACACTGTTAGACAAGAACATGTTTGTAAAATAACAATATGACGGACGAAATGAATAACATCAACTCATGATATAGTGTATAAATTTTGAAAGTTTTCTTGAAATGTTGATTTGACCATTGAACAATCTTCCAATGTCCATATCAGCAATACGGTTTATAAGGCTATTTAAATAGGAAATTTTCAAAGATTGAAAATTAAGAACAATAGCATAAGTAATGTAAGTACTCAAGTTCTCATAAGTAATAATATTCCGCGGCCGTGGCGTAGTGGTTATAGCGAGTGCGCTTTCTAACGCCTACTTCGATGTATTGTTCACAAGACCGAGTCCGTTTGTCGACCCTCAGGTATAT
>JAVFBX010222994.1:0-11255 GCA_034783855.1 Mopalia kennerleyi | reverse complement strand
TCCCTAGGTTGGTATATATCTGTAACCCTCAGGTTATTTGATAAAATTAATAAACGATAAGTCGATGTCATATTTAATTATATTTAAAGGTAACCTTTCAATTGATATAGGGGTTATTGCAGCCCGGAGTATCGCTTTAAATAAATGAATGCCATTTAGAGACACTCCTAACTATCAAGCACATCGAAATCTATTTAGTTTATTATGGTGCTTTGTTTAAATGTTTTAATATTTGTCATCATAGTTTTATACGGCACTGCTGGTATCTGGTCAATTATCAAGTCTATTTCTACCGAACATAACCCTCCTTTATTTCATCGTTGGCCTATGTTGTCGCCGAATGTAAACCGTTGCCTTTATTTTGCTATTCGTTTTATGTACGTCTGATGTGCAATTTAATCCAAGCCTTTCCATGAAGTGGCTAAAATTACTGCAGAGATAAATATAGACAACATTGTTAACCGTTTTTGACTCTTCTGTGTATAAAAATATTTGTATTAATGCTGTTTTTGTGGACTATTTTGTGTCTGAAATAAAAGAAGTATTATTTTAATGAAGCCTTGCATGACTTGCAAGTGTCAAGGATAAAAAATGTGCTTAAACATTAAGTTTGTTAGCTGATGGAAAGTGGCATTGATCATCTTCTGTCTTCGTGGTGCAGAGGAGTTAAAACGTTTTTAGTTAACGGTCTGATATGCTTAATATTAATGCCCCATATTATACGATACTTTCTCACTTGTAGTTGCGAATTAATCCACGGTTTTGTTTTTCAGGAAGAGAAGGATGGTCACATGACCGCGGATGAAGAGGACAACTTTCTAGATTTAACACAACCGCCGGAAGTTATTCCACCAGAATCGAAAAAACCCTCTTTGTTCTCATCTCCTAAAGTCTTTGACAAGGTCGACAAAAACGCTTTGCAGGTAGACCTATTTTGTCGACATACCGGAACCGTTTTTCAAAAATAATAAATAATTTGTATCGACTGTTATCATATTGTATCTTTACATAGAAAACCAAACTCCTGTTTTGTTTTTTATGTTATGGCTTGTCTGACTGAAAACGGGGTAGGAAGAAATCACACAAATTATATGTTGAGTAAAAGTGAGTCAGGCATCTGACAACCATAGAATATCCTTTCTTAATGCTCTTAGTTGCAACGGCGTAAAAGGGGAGTCGCGCTAGGGTAATTAACCCTGGTCTTTAATAAAACTGCCTTGTAACAGTCAAACGGATGAATGGATGAATAGCTTATCGTAAAGAAATTACATGCGATTTCACACGAACAGCTATTGACAGTCTAACAAGTTGTTTTCAATATGGCCTCCAAGCGCAAGCCAAAAGGCAGGTTCGCTTTGTTATCGTATCCTAAATGATCATATAGATAATTTTGATTGAATTATAATTTATATTCAGATGGATGACTTGTTGAACACAATATAGCTTAAGAAAATATGTCTTATTGTAACTTTTTTTCACTTGTATGGATAACGGCATTCAATTAAGAACATTGATTGTTTATGGTCTACTTAAGACAAGGGCTGCCGTATACTGAGAAACCAAATTTTTATTGAATCTAAATGTCATTTATATTTCTCAATTAAGGTAGCCCGAAAGGACCATTCAACATTTACATCCTTGGTTAAGGATCTGACACGTGACAGTACCTCTGATCTTGAAAAGGCCAGGTAAATACGCTATATAATAACCACACCACCAAACATGTCCGTATTTACCGGTTGTAAATACATTTTTCCCATGAAGATATATTAAGTGATATTGAGGGAGAAAATTCTAAATTATTAGATTGTGCGGCTGGCGGAAATTCCCTGTGGCCCTGCTGGATGTTATCGTAGTACGTTATCAATTTTTCTTAGCTTACACTCGTAGAAATAATGGTTCTTTGAAGATTCTTTCGAAAAGAGAATAGTTCAATATGGAACCATTACGACAAAAACAGCTGCTGTGACGGTTCCATACAGAACCATAAAGGGTTCCACCAGAGCCATGACTGAACAGCACTAAAGCTTTACACTAATGCCATGTTTTTCTAAGATTATATGACGAATGAGTGGATTCTTTAACCCATAAGGCTGACACGAAACCCCATCAATCGAATGCCATAACATTTAATTCTGAGTAAACCCTCAATAAAAAATATTGGTTATTCCCCGAAACAAAAATGTAACCCTGGCTAGTTCCTGGTTATTTAACCAATTGTTAAATCATTTCACAATTGGTTGTAAATTGTTGATTTCAGGGCACTGTTTCTATGGATTGCCTTAAAGGATCTAAACAAGTTAGATATGAAAGAAGCGGTACACCCCGATTCACCCATGGGGTTGTTAAGAGGCATCAAATCCGGATCGGAAAGCTACCATGACCTTTTTAAAAGACTTTGCAGGTACTGTACTTAAGCAACAACGACACAACTTCAAGTTGTCTTATTAAAAGGGTGATGATCGGGTTACATGGGAGCTAATGTATTGGTTGTATTTTATCCAGTTTTTAGGTATAGAATTGCGTTTATTTCCATTAGAAATGAATGACGTGTTATACCTTATTTGGACGTTTTGTTTGAGTAAAATAATTCCATAAATGAGGAGAGCAAATACTACAATAATAGTACAAAATTTTAATATGACCAGCATATAGGCTCTAAAACGACAGATTTAGTCTATGTTCTCACGGGTCTCTTTACCGAAAACACCAGTAAAATCAAACTTAACCCTTTTAAGAACTTAGTTCCTTGTCCAACCACAAAAAGGGTTAAATACTTTTGGGTAACCGAATAAAAATTAAATGCAAGCAAGGTGCATTCTGATTAGCTGTTGAAAAGGGGCGTATTTTCCTTGTCTTACTTTTGCAAAACGTAATACTTGCTGGGATTTAAATTAGACTGACCCGGTACTTTCAATTTATTTGCCACTGACAATTTCTGAAATTGCATACACCATAAACAACATCCGTTTTTGTCTGCAAATACTTTCATTTGATCTGAATGTCTATGTTTTGCGAATTGTTCATCAATATGTTTCTCTGATTCAAACATTCAATATGCTCAATTTGCTTTTATTTCTCATAGAAATGATTTACTCTGCTTTATTTTACTTCATGGTATGTCCTTAAATATTATTTCTGTGTTGATTTCAGTTATGCCGGTTTGTTCTGTGAGATAATCCAAGGTTATTCTAAAGGCGCTGGTTACAAGCCTGGAATGCGTTTAGAGGGCTCAACATTCCGGAACTCCTGGGCTGCCGTGTGTCTGGATGGGTCATGGCAATTTATAAACACTAACTGGGGAGCCCGGCATGTCAAAGGCCACGCTAAGAAAGAGTTGATAGATCCATCAGAACTCCATTATAAATGTGACGAGTTTTATTTCGTCACGGAGCCAGAACATCATATTTATCAGCATTTTCCAGACGACCCTAAATGGCAGCTTTTAGAGTGTCCCATATCTATGAAGGATTTCGTGAATTTACCCGTTGTCAAATCTCCATTTTTTTCACTGGGGCTTCAGTTTCTATTGCACTATGATTCAATATTGGAAACCACTGATGGTTTAGTTGAAATTGAAACCAAAGCTGATAAACTCACCGAGTTCGGCTATTTACTGGATCCCAAAGACAAAACAGTGGACCGTAAATCAGCAGATGGTCGTGTGTGTGCGAGGCGGATTGATCAGAAGGTTGTGTTTACCGTCTCTCCTCCAAATATTGGTCGTTTTTATTTAACAATATATGCAAAAGAGGATTGGATGTCAGATTCTCTGCAAAGTGCTTGTTCTTTTCAGATTCGTACCACAGTGAGAGACACTGTTGTGGATTTGTGTTACCCCAAAGTTCCTTTATTCGGACAAATGTCGAATATGCAGGCTTATGGCTTGTTGCCCAGGAGCCATTTAGACCCATTTATTGAATTCTCTGGCCAGGATATATTTATTGAGTTCGAACTGACCCGTAACTTGGCATTATCTAGCTCTCTTGAGTATTACTTTCCGGGCCAGTCGGAGAGCCACGAGAGCTGCAGACAAGGGTTTTTCTTACAATTTAAAAGCCAAGACGAAGCTGTGTTTCGTGTCCGATGTCCAAACAAGGGAATGTATGTTTTTTCTATATACACTTCGCCCAATACGTACGTTCCCTTAGGAAGGAGGGATAACGAATGTTTGTTTAAATATCTTATCCATGCTAAGTCGCCTGCAATATCAAAGGATGCTTTACCCAGGGCTTGTCACAGGTGGCTGGATTGTCGTCTGCTCTCTCCAATAAATGGCAATCTACCACGTGACACCAAAGTTACCTTTAAACTTTCCGCACCGGTAGCACAGGACATTGCAGTGCTGATCTCTGACGTTTGGTTTCATTTAAAGAAGTCAAAGAACGATCTATGGGAAGGTTCTGTGTACACCGGGAAAAGAACGAATGTTAGAGCCAAAGTGTATGCCAAGCTTCAGAAAGACCGGTCACGGTTCTCTCCCCTTGTGGAGTTTGTTGTAACGTAGCACAATTATTTTCAGTTAATCGTCTGTGATAACCCATTCTGTATATATAATTCACAATTAAATCATATCATAATTGCATATACAGAGTCGTGTTGCTTTTGCGTTGATACAGTTCATTACAAATTATTTTACTCAATCCGTAGATTAGTTTTCTACTGGTACTCCGGATAGCAATGATTGGCTTAGAATCCGATATGATCTTTCTTTTCATTTCAAAGTAACGTGAAATAAGTAATTGGCTCTGCCAATATTGCATTTTTTCTGGTTTTGCGCCATAGCTACTACGGATTTTTTTTTTGAGTAGGGGTGGGGTGGGGGCATCCAAGTCATAGCCAATGAATTTAGTCATATTTTAATATACCCCTTGCATTGTACTGACACTCGTATACCAAATAGTTGGTTTATATCGACCAAATCAAATCTCCGCACACCTTAGTCAATTCAAACAGTTAATATACAGTGTCTGACGTCATAGAAAGTCGTTTAATATCAATTAAGCCACATTGATATCAACGTGACCTGGAAATATACCCTAGTGGGGATTAATTTCTACGTTGTTTTAATCAGCCTGAAAGATAACGTGGCAGCCATAGGCAGACCTGCGTACCCAGTGTATTCTTGAGTATTTTCTACACAAAATGTGCGTTAAATACACCGATACGCCATTGAGATACACAAATTTAAATGCTTTGCTATGCTTTATCACAGCATTACACATATTGGTAACAAAATACTCCAAAAAAGGATTGTTTTCACACATAAATTTCTTCTGGCGTAGGCAGGTCTGCATATGCGTGACGGAACTGTGAAGAAACAAGGACGATGCCGACAAGCACTTGGCGCAAAATCTGGTGCATTAGGATGAGAGACGCCTTATTACCTCAGATTGCATTGCAGTGCTTCTCATCATAGGAAGCTCCCACGGGGAAAAAAATAGAGTCACTTTTATTACCGGTATAGAGTGAAAAAATTGACAAACAAACAAATCCTAAATATTATTCTTTGTATAACTTTATAGGGTCCAATCAAAGTTGATGATGATTCCATAGAATATACAAGATCACTTGGTAATGTAGATAAATACACTTTTATTGTATAGATGATAACTATTACACCATTACTTATAATTACAATATGTATCTCATTTAAGTTTTTGAACGACATTTAAAAGTGGGGTAACATAATTATACAATTTCTGGATAAACACTTCTTCTTTTGAGATAGAACACAACGTTTCGATACATTCACCTGTATCGTTATAAGGTGTAAATTGACTAAAAAAGGAGAGGTGGAAGCTATATACCAGTATAAAGTAGTTAAGTAAACAAGCCAAATGTGTGGACCATAACCATAGATAACATTAGTAACATGCTGCATGTCAAAAAAGAGGACCAATGTTCTAAAGTAACTATCAATGTAATTAACTGCCTGCAGTTGAAAACGAAATAATCTGTGCTGGCACCATAATGGGTTAAAATAGAAAATACAATTGACGAAAGCATGCATTTTATCCCATTATGGTGCCAGCGCAGATTATTCCTTTTTCAACTCCAGACAGTTAATAACATAGGTAGTTATCATGGAACAGTAATCCTCTTATTTTACCGTTAGCGTGTTAGATATCTTATCTGTTGTTATAGTCCACACTGTGCACTAGAACATTTGGCCTTTGTTTACTTAACTTATTTATACTGGTATATAACTTCCATCTCTCCTCTTTTTCGTCAATTAACACCTGATTACGATACAGGTATATCTATCGAAACGTTGTGTTGTATCACAAAACAAAAAGTGGTTACCCAGAAATTGTTTAACTGTATATCTCATGTGTAAAATATATTATGGCCAGCGTTAGAAAACAACAACGTTGTGGGGGAGAGTGGGCGTGTGGAAGTTAAGTTTTATATAAACTAGTGAACAGCATGAGACACTGTTTATGCATATTACAAAAAAAAGCATTGGTACATCAACTCTAGATTGATTGTTTTGATTTGGTGTAACGCCGTATTTAAGGTTATTTTACTCACAGGACACCGTTCCAGCAAAATGGGTGAAGGATACCACCCTCGACAGCACTGGCCACTAACAAATACATCATATGACACAAACAGGACGTAATCACAAATAGATCGGCTTCATGCGGCCCTTAAGCTCCGAGAGCACCAGGGCAACAGGAAGCTCCCTCCTAACCTCCGCTATTAACGATAGAGCGTATTAATAAAATGTACTCGAAAACCAGGAAAGTTGTCCGTCAAATTTTATAAAACCCAATTTTTGATGCATTCGAGCTGATTCAACGTTTCGGGGAGCCACATAAGTATAAGGCGTCAGTCCTTTAGCCCTTACTTCACACATAAGCTGACACATAAGTATACTACCAAATCCTCTCCGGCGATATGCTTCATTCACATGAATGTTCCCCATAGCACAGTCTTCATAGCAAATAATGAAAGCCACAGGAACATCAGAACCGTCTTCATAAATACCAGCCGATGGAGACAACGATATCAGCTTCTCGAAATAGCGCTCAGTAACTTCCCCCAAACTGTAAGGCCAATCAGCATTAAGCAGCGCCGCGTGTTCTGGCTTTAAGGGTTCAATGCGAAATCCTGATGGTAAGCTAGGCCTGAAATAGTAGATGAAAACACGATTATTCCTCCTTTCATTTTGCCAGTGTTTAATTATGAACTGCTCTACAATCCAACCTTAGGTACATTGACAACTGGAATAGATACACTGTTCATTTCAATAAATTGTCACCCAAGAATCATTTGTATAGTTGAATTTCATTTATTCGTGCTTACACCTTGACTTACTTCGTTCAACTGCCTCGCTATTAACCGCCACATAGAAAAGGAAATCGTCTAAATTTTCAGGTACAAAACGTACGTAAAGGTAAACATGACCGATACTTCCGGTCTTGGGTAATTCGCCGATATTAACAATCATGCATAGTTACCAATACAGTTACACCGGGGATTGGCTGTGTCGAAACTCAAAAGAGTGGGAGAATAAAACTATCTGAGGGACAAATACAGAGGACAAGCACAACCAGACGTAATTGATATCACACTTGAAATAGATTCAAATCGAATGATGACGCCCATGATGACGCCCATGTTTTGAATGTGTGCGAGACCAAACATACTTATTTACTAGTATCTTCCTTGGAAAGTAAGTTAGATTTTTTACCATGACAATGCTCGCCAAAAAAACCCCGAGTTGAGTTTATCAGATTTAAAGATTTGTTTTACCTAACAAAAATCCCACGAAAGAAAGAACAATTAGAAATTTGAAGGAAAGAATTCCCTGACAAATTATGGCTTTTTCCAGCTTTAAGTTTAGTGTGTTACCTAATGTCCTATATACAGAAGACGCGACAGCGATGCATAGTTTTTGTCAAACTTGGCAGCGCCCTAATAAGCTGAGAAAATCAGGTCTGTCGACTTATTTATCATATTGCCATTACCTTTGTCGAAAATCAGCTCTGTCGACTTATTTATCATATTGACATTTAGGCATTACCCTTGTCGACAGAGCTGAGAAGCCATCCATGTTGAAAACAGTGATATGAAAATTTTGCTTCCGACAAAAAAAAAACGGCGGAACGTAATATGGTGAAAAAAAATTGAATTAACAGGTTCGCTTGACCTTTGGACTCGCATAAATATATTTCCGTGTGTTCCGACGAAGTGTTCGGGGTAAACCCCGCCCAAATTTGGAAATTTCCGCCAAGGATATGTAAAGTAACAATGACGTAGCTAAAGGTCAACCATGTATTGCGCATGCGGTATTATCATACTTAAAAAATAATGAAACAAAAAGTTGGCTAGTTTGACAAAGACTTTTAATTTCAGTTGCTTTTCATGTATATCATTCGTGTTAATTACAGGTACCAATTAATTGGAAGTGTACATTTTAAAATCTTGTATCGATTTAATCTACTTAGATAGTCCAACTTGCGACAGTAGATGTGTCATGTATGTGCAGTGAGTTTAGGTGAGAGGTCGGGTAGATATCAAAATCGGGTAGCCTATGGAATCCGGGTTGTATGTTTGCAAGAGGAATGTCCGAATTATTAAAAGGAGCAACCATATAAGCCCAATGTTCGGGCTACGCCCTAATGTGATTTGGTGAGACAAGTATTCACGCATTGTTATTCCTATCTATCTCTATTCAGTTAAATAAATAGTGGGCATCTATATATCTGACTAACAGCGTTTAACATGAGCAGTATAAGTGAAAGGTGGCGCTAACCACGTCTGTTCACTCAATTTTCGTCGCATATGATGTCATATGACGTTTTTGTAACTCTGTATTGAAAATTATCACACATTTTGTAACAATCAAGTACCGCCCAGCTTTTCAACGCAGACATTAACGTTTGGATAAACACGCGCCATCACTATCTTACCAGGGAGTCTCGAGGCGGAGCTCTTCTTTTAGCCACAGTTGGCGTAAGACCGTTATTATAAATTTCCGTTGTGTCGCCCTCGAATATAGTTCTAAATGAAAATGGTCTGTTGTCTTGTTTTATTTGTTGTGCTACTGGAAACTTGTTTTTGGTGGAGTATTTGGTATTGATGTGAAGTAATTGAGTAATATTATAGCCTACATTGGTCACATATGTGGCGTATTTAGAATCATTTGGGTGATTCGGCTGTTTACATTCTGAGGCACCTTGACAAGGCCTATCACACGCTATCAAAGCTAGCTTGAAATTTGATCGGTCATCACCCGTCAAGATTTTAACAGGGAACTCCAAAAGGACCAATTAAGGTATGTGCCAGGTGTTTTCGCCCAACGAAAGTTTGGGAGGGAGCTGTGGGGCCAACCGTTAACATTACGGCTAATGGCAAATTAATAGGGGTCTTGAGCCATATAGTCTGCTTACAAGAAACTTTCCTCAAGCCTCATTTAGATTTTGTTGAACCCGGCTATAACATTGTAAGAGCTGACAGAGACGAAAAACGGGGAGGGCTAGTTACATTTATCTTTGGGGCAGTGAGCGATCCGATACTAATGGACAACTGGTATGTGATTTTATTCATAACAATGATCTAGTGGTTCTAAATGACTGCTCGGGTACTCGTTTACGACGTTTAGATATACGTACTGGAAAACTTTCATGTATTGATTTATCGCTCAGCACACGTGACGTAAGTGTTAATTTTCATGGTGGGTTGATTATGACGGATCTTCGGGAAGTGATCATTTCCCTGTGTTTCTCTGAGGGAAAATGGGAGAAATATGTTACGACAGATTTAATTAGTGATGACGAGATTTATTTCAGGACTCGGTAATAAATGGTATCAATACAGCTGCTTCATTCTCTATACCTAAAACCTCAGGTAAACTAGGTGATAAGGTCCTAGTACCTTAACATCCCGATCATCAATTAAACAGGTATGGAAGCAAGTTAGTGCCATTAATGGTAAAAGAAAATCGTCAGCAATTCCTACACTTAAGATTAATGATCAGTCTTTCGGGTCAAATCGAGATAAATCTGAAGTATTAGCTGATAACTTCTCTCGAGTGTCCAGTGATGAGAATTATGACAATGATTTCTTACCTCATAAGCAACAAATAGAAAACCTTAATAACTATGGCACTCACAACATCGCTTTCGATGAAATGCCAACTAATGATAATTTCTCTCTCTTTGAATTAAAACAGGCCTTGGGAACGTGTAAGGACTCTACTCCTGGGCAGGATGGCATACTGTATAGTATTATTGAACATCTACCGGACACAAGTCTAAACGTTATCCTGATATTATTCAATACCATATGATCTCGGATGTATCTGCCAGCTTCATGGAAACGAGCGGTTATTACACCAGTACTGAAGCCAAATAAAGATGCTTCAAATCCCGTCTCCTATCGCCCAATAGCGCCCACGTCCACTCTGTGTAAGTTAATAGAGAAAATGATAAAGCCCGGCTATTATGTTATCTGGATAAACATAACGTGTTAATATCGGCTCAGAGCGGGTTTCGTAAACTCAGAAGTACTACAGACCATGTCGTGACATTAGAAATGTCAATTAGGAAATCACTGGCTAACAGAGAGTAACTTTTTGGACGTGGAAAAAACTTACGACATGGTCTGGAGAGAAGGTCTTTTAATAAAACTGAAATATATCGGCATCTCTGGCAAAATGTTTGGATTGATTAAGAGTTTCCTCTCGGATCGATTTATACAAGTCCGTATAATCAAGATTGGTCTTCTCCTCGAAGTGTCATATCACCGACACTTTTTAATATCATGATTAATGATTTACCAAATTGCCTTAATCCCAAATTATTATGCTGTCTGTTTGCAGACAACAAGGCTGTATGCTTTTCCAGTAGAAACTGCAAAGCGTGTATTCGACATGTTCAGGAGGGTCTGACATCCATAGCGGAATGGGCTAAACAGTGGGGATTTCGGTTCTCCCCTGAAATCCGCGTCCATTGTGTTTTCTAACAGAAGATTCCCTTGTACTCTAGAGCTGTCTATGAATGGTGTTAGGATTCCATGTTCTAACCATTTAAGAACTAAGGGGTAATTTTTGATAAGAGACTAACCTGGTCAAATCATATTAACCGTATAATATAAAAATGTTAAAAGTCTATAAACCTAATAAGATGTGTATCATCAACAGCCTGGGGTGCAGACAAGAAGTGCCTCCTTATCTTGTTCAGAGCATCAATACGGTCTCGTATTTACTACTGCTGTGAAGCATAGGACTTTGCCTCAGTAACTAT
>JAVFBX010222983.1:0-11255 GCA_034783855.1 Mopalia kennerleyi | reverse complement strand
TTGTCTATATCTCGAAAACTAATTGAGATACAAGCCTGTAATTTTGCATACTGCCTATTGGGTAGTATGGCATCATTTTGTGAACGTTTTAAGAAAATCGGAGATAGTGATGCCGCATGCGGGAGGCCTCTGGTGATTTCACATGGAATCACCCATCAAATCAAATCAATTTGGTTTGTTTGTTGTTTGATTGGGATTTAATGTCGTACTTAAGAGTATTTCACTTATGATGACGGATTGTCCACTTCACACTTCCCCTTGCCTTATTACGGTGAAAAACAGTGATGAAACCGTGTAAAAAACACTTGTGTGATTGCCGGAGCCAAAACGTGTGACTCGCGGATATAACGGATGGTTGACAGGCAGACTTGATCCGTTGAACGATACATCAAAGCAGGATTACTAAGCGCACACGCTACCACGCCCTCAGGTCTGATTGCGTTGAAGTTAATGTTTAATGTCCTACTCAAGGGTATTTAAAGTGATGCTCCTGGCTGCAATGAACCCCTATATCCCTTGAAAGGTTACCATTAAACATACTTAAATATGGCATCGACTTGTTGTTTCTGCATTTGATAAAATCACAAATTAGGGTTAAAAATATATTATACCTGCCTTCAACTGCTGGTAGCGGACATTTTGATCATGGCCAACTCAGTTCATGATATTTATTGATTAAAGTAGCATTTTAAGCATTACCCAATGTTAAGGTAGGAAACGCGTCTGTTCTTTACATTCGTGTAGCTTAAGTTACATGACGCGAGTGATGGAACCGTTATTTTCAAGACCTACATGTTAGGTAAGTCTTGTTTATAAGCCTAGATCAAAACCAGCTATTTATTTTTATACGCAGTAATTTGTAAATTTTTAAAGTAAATTGGGATTCACATTTGTAAAGGTTTTTTAAAAACAGTTTTAAGTCTTAAAGGATGCTTAATTAAAAAAGTTACAACGATTGTAATTAGTTAGAATCTTATCTTTGCTGATTTAGCCAAAATAGTACCTGTATCAAAGGATCAAGGTCCATATTGAGTCGGTTTGTTGTGATAGTGACAGATCAGCATGTACAATGTAGAAGAACTTAGGCCTAAACCATTAGTTTATTAATTTATTATTAATTTATTATTAATAACCTATACAACATTAAACTCTATTAAGTTACAAAAAAATAAGACCGGCTCATTCAGACATAAGAACTAACCGTTTAGCTTGTGGGTCGCGAAATCTAGCCATATGTGAATACAAAGTAGTCCACATCATCAAAACAGAAAGCGGCCATGCGTTTACGGAACACATCGAACTTCAACTGCTTTGTGTTTATAAGAATTTTAAGTCACATTTCACAGACAGCTACTATCAACAACAACCTTATATAAGTATGATTATTTTACAAGCAAAGGGACAACAATTTACGAACCTGTTTGACAATAGCACGCTGAACAGACGGCTGAGCTGGGCTCGTCATGTTGTCCGTTTTCAGATACGGATGGAAAAAGGAAGTGATAGATCACGTGACAATTGTTTCTCGTGCGAGATGACCCAGATAAAACTATGGATTTTTAAAGCTACTGACTTTAATGAACACTCATTTTAAAATATAAACATGTAGACGAAACCACTTGATATCATTACATCGTTCATCTTACAGCTAGTGACAAAACTACAGTTAATAAATTATACAAATAGGGATTTTAGCAGATGATGTGGCGAAAACTTAAAATTCTTCACTCATATTTTACTCGCACCAGAAGCGGAGATGGATTTTTAAAGAAACTTTTAAATCTGTTCATAAAGACCCCCCAACCCCTCCAAGTTATAACAGCAAATGCATAATTAGCTTTTCAAATGCGATGGGATTATAATCAAATATCACCTTTGCCACTTATCTGGTAATTTATTATGTGTTTGTTCATTTCTGTATTTAGCAATTATAGTAGGCCTATATGTTTACCAAGTAAATTTGAATTCACATTTGTAAACATTTTTTAAAAACAATTTTAACTTTTAAATTTTCTAAGGCTGCTTACTATCATTACAAAGTTACATCTGAGACTAGTTACATCAAATGCAATCAGTACCAATATTATCTTAGGTTTGCTGATTTAGACAGAATAGTTTCTGTATCATCGAATCAAGGTGTGTATATATAGTCGGTGAAAAACTGAGCTAAATGTTCTTTTAAAAAAAAGCTGGAAACAATATCTTTACATTAATTACAATATTATTATACTATTAATTTAAAAAGGGTTATATTCACACACCGGTCACAGCTTACACAAAGGAAAATTAAGTAACTCCAAACCGTAACTCAATTCCTTCAGTTCAATGTTTTGAAAAAGTTTCAAAACATTAAACAACATGATTAAGACTGACAAATCATCTCACGTTCCTGCTTAGTTGTTGGATATTTTATAATCTAGAAAAGTAATACAAAGCTCGTTTGAACACAAAACTTTCCTTCCACTGCAATTTTGTATACTTTTCTGTATATTACGTCCGAGACACATAACTGATCTTGATTGGTTGGATCAATGCAATTCTTCATTTTGATTGGGTTAGACTAGAACACTTCTAGGACTATCTCTACGCTCCACTACACCTCTGTCACAATTTCCGAAAAGCAGTTCGATGAAAGATATTATTCTGTGAAATTACCCTTATAACTACATCAAGTCAAAGATTATATCTTAATTTAAAATAAAATAGTAACATATTTAATATGCATTCAAGTCATGTTTGTCAATAAATATGGCACTTTAATTCTAACTGATGGAGCTTTATTACGAGCATGAAAGTTAAGTCATTGCCCAAGAACGACCA
Source organism: Mopalia kennerleyi (assembly GCA_034783855.1). Lineage (NCBI taxonomy): Eukaryota > Metazoa > Mollusca > Polyplacophora > Chitonida > Mopaliidae > Mopalia > Mopalia kennerleyi. The sequence goes on along the minus strand of JAVFBX010222983.1, from coordinate 8,435 downwards.
TAAAATTTAAGTAATCTGTCGATTGTCGTTACATAAAATGGTCTTGATATAATCTTATAAAAGGGGATCATAGGACGGCAACGGATTAAATAAAAAGTGGCCAATAACCAGTCCGCGAGACTGACAGAGGTGAGTGTCTGGATTAAAAGGAACGACAACTCTGGGTGGAGATTTTTTGGACAGTTGTAGTAACCAGGAAGATGGCGGGTCCTAATCAAAAACAAGCGCCAAGTAGAGGTTTGTATTTAATATTTTGCAGGCTATTAAGAGCCACCACGTGTATAGTTTTAAATGCGGGACGAGGAGTGTAGCATGTTTGTAAAATATGAACCGATATGGTGGAATGGCACCAAAAATACCTCATACACGACATGTCACTTCATGTCACTTGGAAAAAGTAATTCGTTCACACATGCATCCCATTTTGTTTAATCTAGGATATTGAATGTATTGATGGTCCCAGATATTAAAATGTCGGGAATGCTGGATATATGTGTTTAAAACGTCTAATAGTAATGTTTAGTTACATTGTTGTAGGCTACAACCGACGTCACAAAAACTAAAACAGTATAGACTGCATTAGCCTTATTATAGATATAAGGCCATGAGAATGAAAGTTCATGTTTTGCGTCCGAAGGATTTTGAAAAAACACGAGGCTTCTTTTCATTATTCATTATTCATTATTTTGCGTAGTACTAAAAATATAACGTGAACTATCCGTCATTAATGCTCAGCCTTTTCCGCCATCGATCGGCGAGGAGAGTGGAAGGTCGCAGTGCATGTACAAGTGTACATACGATACATCGCGGTCATTTGTCAGCGGAGATAATTCAACCTTGAAATGGAGAGGGGGTTGAGTTGCATTTTATGACATTTTAGATGTTTTTATGACGTGTCCTTGGTGAAAATAAAAATGTGGTGGGATTTTCCAGAAATAATGATTTTTTTTGCAAATAATGAACTTTTCTTGCGGCCGTCACAGAGCCACGTGGGCGGTGGACGCATAACATGAACAATAATTCCATTGGCCTAAGTCATATCCAGTCCTAGATATTTACAAATCTAGGTATTAAATTATCATTGTCCTGAATTGAAAAGTCCCTTGCAAATGACTACAAAAGATTACAGACACATTTTCTATCTTAATCTAGATGCGAATACCTATCCTAGACCATACAGTGTTACTGTGTATATAGAGATATGAGGTGCAGCTGTACCAAAACTTTAGAAATAAGGCCTGCCTCTCAATACTAAATAACATTGAATCGGCATGACTTAATTACTGCGGAAGACATTTTTAAGTGAGTGTGATACCGCTGAGAAATGATTGATGTTGACATGAAAATGGATGTCAAGTGGTCATTTTATGTGACGGTCCAACCCAAAAGTGTTCAAGGAAGAAAACAAGATTGCTCAAGTCAGGTTCAGGCCTAGCCCTGTTAACATAACAGTGACGTATCCCCCTCCTAGTCATGTTGTGTTCAGTCCCGCATACTTACTGAATAAGCGGGGGGGACAAGTTCGGTGCAGTTAGATCATTAAAATCAAGGCAAGTCCAATGATATTGTCGTGATGTACGCAACTTTTAATCTGCTCCGCTCTGTCTATCCGAAGTATCGACTCGAAATTGTACGAGGAAGAGCATCTGACTACGTAAATGTGTGAATTCGGACAGCGTGGAAAACACGCATGCGCGTGAATAGGCCATGGCGGAGTCCTGGACAGTCGCCTGTCCCGATCAGCGAGTTGTTACTCCTTCCGCTATACCTGAACCTCCATGTTCAAACTGAAACAAACAACCAAATTCTCCTACGCCCTCTTACCCCTCTAACAACATGACTGTATTTCACAAGAGTTGTGGTTTGAAGCGTTAGACACAGTCGTTTCTTTCGGTGTGAAAAACACAATATGGCGTCCGGGGTCTTTTTTAACCATGGACTAGGTTGGAAATGTGTCAGTAGTTTTTTATAGTCTTATTTATAAGGCTAAGACTGCATGTGACAGATACTGTCATGTGTCGCCACAGTCGGCATTATATAGTTCTTAATAACGTCTCACTTTCCCCAATTTCTTGGTGCCTTTTATATGTCAGGTATTGACCTTTTAAGTCTATGTACTCAGTTTTAAAAGGAATGTATACAGTGTTGTTAAATAAATCCTACTAGCCGCCAGCTACGAGCTTCAAAATCCTCTACTCAGGTCCTTGGTAAAATTATGCGCTCTGGTAAACTAACAGTTATTTCCGATACTTTTTCGTTGGTATTCAACTGAACATGGGCATTATAACTGAAAATCTTACTGGTATTCCTATTCTCTATAGCATATGCTCACAGTGCATTCACCGATGTGTGGTCCTTGGTGCTACTTTTTCGTCTCATGGGATAACTTGGTTATATGACAGAAAATGATGTCTATATGTTTAATAATAGTTTAGGCCCGCGGCCGTGGTGTAGTGGTTAGCGAGTGGGCTTTCTAACGCCTACTTCGATTTACCGTTCACAGGATCGAGTCCGTCTGTCTGCCCTCAGGCATATGAGTGAGTCACAAGATGTGGCTCCGGCAATCGCCGGGGGTGGTTTTTACGAGGTTTCCTCCCTGTTTTCCACCATATTAGGGCAAGGAACAGTTTGAAGTGGACAATCCGTCGTCATATAAGTGAAATACCCTTGAGTACAGCGTTAAACCCCAATCAAACAAACAAACAAACAATAATAGTTTAAAACAGTTTTTTTTCTTTTTTATCAACATATTTGAGAATGACTCAATGAGTCATTCAGGAGTATCATATATATATGAAAGCTGCAAAGAATAATGAACAACAACTCTTTGTCGATCATCAGTATATGAGTGAGTCACAAGATGTGGCTCCTGCAATTGCGGGGGTGGTTTGTACGAGGTTTCCTCACAGTTTTCCACCCTAATTAGGCAGAGGAACAGTGTAAAGTGGACAATCCGTCGTCATATAAGTAAAATACCCATTAAACCCAAATCAAACATCCATGTCAAATGAGTGAAATAACATAAACTTAAGTATGTCACTATGGTGTTAAACCCCAATCAAACAAACAAACCTATTCCCCACTTCCTAAGTCTGCCCACGGTTGGTTATGAAAGTTTCAATGGAAAAGCTCCACAACAAAGTGGCCTAAACCACCCGCACCGTTCTTAGAAAAGCAGGAATTTTTACTTCAATCAAGCAAGTTAAAGTGATAGTCAGTCCAAGCCCCAAGGCAATGAATTTTGCTTTCCAAATTCCAGTCAACAAATTTTACGATTCTTTCTCACTGTTTAATTATCAGACCAGTAGAATATAAGCAGTTTTTGTACTGACCTCCATAAATCTATACTCGAGCCAAAAAGAAATGGAAAAGCTGTCAGCTGACTAATTCAAGTGACGTCACAGAAGGAAAAGCTAACAGTCAATTATACACATAATATGAAAAAACCCCAGAAATACACCAAGTTAAAGTGCCATTTAATTATCTATTGAATCAGTTGATAGTTTTATGTGTTGGGAATTCCCCATGTATGACGGTAGACAGAGCTATTATGCCTGCATGTTTGATGGTAGGCTGAAGCAACCACAGCTCTATAATCAAAAGTCTTAACCAGAGCTCGAAAAAATGCAAGGATTATCTCGAACTGCTGTTGGCATGGGTGAAATTGATCACCTTGACTACAAAAGCGTCATTTGAAAATTAACTTCCTGGGCTGAAGAACATAACCATCTAGAAGTGTCCCTCTAGTCTGGTGGGTGTGGCATGAACCCCATTACGTTAACCATCTGGTCGGGAATCAATCCAAATCATCAATTTCACAATATTTCACAAATTCACATATTGAAATCGTTGTATTGCTAAGGGTGTGAGCTGTAAAATAGTTGACAACAAAACATTTCACAGATTTACCAATGGAAAAAAAAATGTTCAGAAAATACACTGATTAGCAGCTTGCTAAATTAGTAAATGAAAACCCAGCTGTCCCAGCAGTTCGAGCCGACCACAGTGAAAGCAGGGATCTTTGGTGTACTGAGCAATTGATCAGCACCCCTGGAAAAATGTAAAATTTCTCACGACTACTAATTTTCAGGTTAAAAATTTCTCACCAGATTCTACATAAGGCGATTATGGTTTGAAAAAAATCTTAAACATCATGTACTATAGGATTAACGTTTATGCGTCAGCGATAAATTCAACTATTTTAGGTTTGACATCAATATTGAAGTGGGTTTTATTCAAAATTAAAAATAAAAAAAATTTGAAAATTTTTTTTTGAAAAAAATTTCTCATCAGGCGTAGCATTATACTAGCATAGTCGCATGATTGTCCAGGCGTGCTGATCAGTCAACGAGGCATCCAAATTTATTTAAAAACGCAGTTCTTACAGATCAGTTGACATAAGCTCATTTCCCACGGCAAGTAAATTGTGTGTAGTCACAGTTAATAATTGACTATGAAGTATATATGGCTCATTTTAATCAAATGTACCCTGTAAATGTAATGACAGTAGCAAATTTGTACCAGTTCACGGAAGGGGCTTCCTGGTAATAACTGCATGTCTGTCAATATTTGTACCAATTACTAGTCTGGGTGTTTAAATAAATAAATTTGCTTCGGCTGCTAATCGTAAATGTACAATGTAGGTCAAAACTCCAGTTTTTATATAAACAGTCTTCAAAATGCGAAGGATGCGGGTGTTTGGAGGGAGCTTCATGTTGTCCTGGTGCTCTCAGAGCTAAAAGGGGAACAGGAAGCTGATCTGTTTGTGGTGTCTGTATTGCGTCCTGTATTTGCCCCGTCCTGTCTTTGTTTGTTGCCAGTGATGTGGAGGGTGGTTTCTTTCTGGCACGTTGTCATATAAGTGAAATACCCTTGAGTACATCTTTAAACCCCAACCAAACAAACAAACAAACAATCAAAATGCAAAAGAAATATGGATGTCAGGGTGTTACATTTTTTTAAAGCTTTCTCATTGTCGCCTTATAAACTGAAGAAATACAAGAGATTACCTGTTAACAAACTGCATAAACTAATTAACTCTTTATCTAACCTTATTCTTAAGTAAAACTCAACCCTTAAACTGACTCAAATCCTAAGACATGTGATTGATTGTTGTAATTTAATAGCCGTGCATTTAGTACAGGTGACAGACCAGCTGTATAACTACACCGGAGAGAATAATAGTAGTAAATCATTTTGTATGCATGTATGTGTATTCTTCAGGAAAAAAAAAAAAAACCCAAAGTTTCGAACATTTTTATACGCAAGCATGTAGACTTTCGTCAAAACTGTCTGTTCATGCTGCATCCTATTGTAAGCAGCCTGCCATTAAACAGAAACCACATTAGTGGTAAGCATATTTCTATTTATTTTTCTGGCCAATTTGATTGTGTTTTCCTCTATAGAGATCGAGCTTGTACAATACCCAGGTCAGAGGAGTCTATACATCATACTGAGCGATTACCAGGAGTTGTTATTGTATCATAGTGGCAGTGATTAGCGAATTACTAGGCGGTTAATTTAGCCATTGCGTTTGATACATGTCGCCAACTGGATTTGGTCGAATATTACGTGACATACTTTCGGTCGAACTTATGCGTGACTTACGGTAGGAGTATATATCTGTAAAAATCAAGACAAACGGGGGCAGGGAACCCTAAATATGGTGTGATGAATTTGGAATAAGAACTTGGGAAAAAAATTCTAGAACTTGCCCTGGTAGTGATACACTTATTGAAAAGCTTGTAAAAAAACAAATTAATAACTCCAATGATTCTCATTCTGTAACATAGAATGAGGTTTCGGTGAGCAGGATTGAGATAAATTTATCAAGTAAAAGTGAAGCTTTTTCCATACTGTATGAGGAATAAATGTCTTAAAATGAATTAACTATTATTTTCTTTTATTTCCTTTATAGGTCGTGTGCAGATAATTGTATCCTTTGCTTTTATATATATATATATTTTTGAAAATTCTAATAAGCCACTGGCCCAGCCTCACGGGGTCCACATGTCCTGCCAATACAATACCATCAACACTGAATGTCATCATGGTAGTATGTGCCTGTCCTTAAATTTGTGATTACTTTTTGAGATCAGCAGTCTAGATGGTTTGTTGCATTTTATTGTTAATTCTTTGCATCTTGTCACCAATTGTTGATTCGGCAGTCCAACTTTTCTTCTGAAGTTCGTAAATGATGTTTCATTGCTAATTTAAAAGGCAAGAATGTATTTAAATCAAATATCTTCAAAATTCAATTGTGTTGATTCTCACTAGTGGTTGAAGGGAGATTCCTGACGCTGTGGTGCTGCCAGAGATATAAAAGGGCTACTCTGTGTGTGAAAAGTGTGATGTCTTCCTCTTCATATTATGTTTATGGCCTGCATATCAACTGCTGCTGTGTAGTAGCAGTTTTATGTAAGGCCTTTATAAAAAATGTGTTGTTTCCTCCAACCCGACCGACTCTATGAAATAGCTCCCAGTCCTAAGTTTTTATTGGCTTTTGGTGAAAAAAAAATGTAGAAAAATCTTGTTTGAATTTTTTTTTTAAAGACCCTTCCAAATTGGCATATTTTGATAGCAAAATCGTTTTTTGTAAAGTTTTTCGATCATGCGAGCATCTGTATCAGTTTTATTTATTATCTACTATTTTTTTACAACATCTTCAAAAAAAAATTGACAAATTTTTTTTTTTAATCCTGCCTGTCTGACAGGCCGTTAGAGGAAATTCAAACACATCATTTTTTTTAGGCCTTAACTACATGTATGCCGTTTATTAGTCTCAAATAATGCTTTATATAAGAATCTAATTCATGTAATTCCAATATTTCCTTAAATCAGATAACAGCGTTCATCTCTTCCCTATCAAATCCTACTTTATATCAACGGCTGGTACTTTGCCTTTTACTTCATTGCTGAGATACTAATTTTCGCTTTCAAAGGTGGGTATAAATTAAAATAAATAATACATTTACACAGACATTTTGTTCAAATGTATTTTTAAAACTGTTCTAGCCTAGGTTACATGTACATGACTGGTGTAACAGCTGTCACTTATCTATTGAATTATTAATTTTAATGTTTTGGTCAAAATGTGACATGTTGAAGTGTATTCAATGCATTTTAATGTGTTTGCCACTTTTTAAAACTATATTCAATCTACAATGTATTTTTTGTGGCATGTATTAAATCCATTTTTAATAAATTCATGTTTTGTAGAACAACTATTAATCGTTTATCAACCCATTTGGATAGAGGCCATATTCGGGTTTTGACAATAATTAATATTATTATTATGCATTTGAATATTCTGTAACATTTATAGATCTGTCATGTGCATGTTAATAATGTGATTCATTAATTTTTTTCAGGGGAGACATTACCATTTGCCGATAATGTTCTTGCTGCAGAAATCATATTGTTATTTATTATGGCAGGAATAGAAGCCTTGAGATTATTTTTTGGTGAGCTTCAGTTTTTATTTTCTTCTTTTCGAGGCTCCACATGTGATTTATTTTTTCTCAGACTGGTGTGTATGATACCACCATCCCCTGATCATTAAAATACATACCTATTGAACAAAAAGTGTTATGCTGCAGTCATTAGTCAAGCCACATACAAATCAAAGGGGGATAATCTAGTCATCAGGTCTGCAATGTTTCCTGACAGTTATTTTATCAATAAACCATCTCTGTGCAGAGAGTACCAGATGTTGCCATGGTGATATCATTATTATGTTTAATGAGGGGTTTCTCCACAGTGGACATGCATGCAAAGGACAGCTCACAAAATAACTTTATTCTTAACAACACACATTGACTGTCACTCGTCTTGGAGATGTGATGACTGACTGTCCAAAAAGAAACATGCAGGCAAAATGTTATCAGAGGACACAAAAACAGTGAAAACATCTGTGGATACTTGATGCCACTGACAGACAGACTGACTGACTGACTGACTGTACAAATAGACCCTTTTATGTGTAAAATAAAATGTTCTGAACAATTTTCAGATCAATTGGTGAAAAAATTCTTAAACAAAACAAAGGAATACTGTTTCTCCTGACAGCACAGGCCTGCATCCAATTAAAGTTGTTTTCATTTCAGTGCTTTTAATAAGAAAAAAACCAGTTAATAATAAAAAATTTGACTGGTGTTGAATCAAGTAAAAATATTAAATTTTAGCAGAAAACCCCCCCAATGCTATTTGCCCTTTTGTAGTTAAATATTCAAATTTTTCAGTGAAAGTCTTATAAAAAATGAGCTAAACAAACATTTGAACTTAGGACTCGTAAATGCTGGGATTGAGAAAGACCGAGAAGCCATTTTTGTATGCAAAAAAACGCATCAAGATAACCAATTTTATTGTCCGTCCGTCCGTCCGTCCGTCCGTCCGTCCGTCCGTCCGGTAGACTCAAATCCGTTTCCGGAGCAGAA
>JAVFBX010222961.1:0-11258 GCA_034783855.1 Mopalia kennerleyi | reverse complement strand
AACTAAGAAAGTGTTATCCCAAAATAACGAAAATACTGTTAATCTTCACTTTCTAAAAAGACACAAAAATTATTCATCCCTGTTATATTCTGACAAGGGACAAGTTTAAAATGATTTTTATTGCTGACAAAAAGTTGCAAATAAAAACAAGAAACAGACAAAATTCTCAAATGTATCAGAGCTTCAAACACACAAAAAAACAATCTTTATAGATGGTGAGGGTCATTTGTTTACTATGATGCTAACTGCAAAACTGCATAGATTTGCGTTGATAAGAATACATGTGTTTCAAGGGCGATAACTCTCGTCGACATACTTTCATAAGCATTGTACTGGTGTTGACCTAGCGTAACCAGGGCTGCATTTACAGCACGTATGCCTATTGAACTAAATCGTATGATGACCAGTTGTTATTAAAACATCTCTTTATAGATCTGATTCACTTCATTCAATAGCAATTGCTAAGTAAGCGTTTTACATATAGATTCGGAATAATGAATACGGCCTAGAACGCACGTCCTTTATTTCAAGGTGATGGTGCAATAGACGGACGCTCTGGTCACATACAGTCTATATATATAAGAAGACTACAGACACAGACAACATCATCATACAGTTATTATTTAGCAGTCAAAAATGCTTAACATATCCATGTTATTAAGGACATACGGGTTAATGGGATAGCTGTGTCATATTATTGAACATGTAACGGCAAAGTACAGGCCACATACAGTTCATGTTTGCGGTCGTCGGGCTGTAACTTAGTAAACCTATGTTGTTGTTGTTGTTATACTCGAGCACAGTAGGCCTTATGGGTAGTCTTAGCCTCATACATATCACCCAATGATTGACACGACCGGCTGCCCAGTTACAAGTCGAAGGAAGGATGTGTGGATGACAGCAGCTTTTTTCGCTATGATTTGAACAGTCGATACAAAACACATATCCCGATTATCTTCACAGCTATCACCACACAGGTTAAATGTAAGTATAGTATAATAACTGCTAGACTTCAATGGCAGATACAGACTTCTGTATATCTTTGAGAGTCTGTATACAACCATGTAGACTTAACTATAGAGACACGGTATAGAGCTTGAGTAAATAGACCTGCACGTGAATTAAAATTGTTGGCACAAATCGGGTAAATAGTGTCCTGTAACGTTTGGTACACCGAACTTTTACCTCACTAAAATTAGGGTACAGAATTGATAAGATGGAAATATTTATTGCTTGATTATGCCGGTAGATCTATTAAATACAAGTGTTGACGTCTTAACGATCGCTCTGAATCCAAATAAATTATATAGTGAGCTTTATAGGCCTACTGTTTAAGACACGACAAATCTAGTTGCAGAGTTATTGCCCTTACCGTGACTCTTCCTGGACAGAAGTTTTTAACGACCAGCTGGTGAAAGAGTGTTAATGGTCTTTTTGTCTACAGAAAGAAATCAAAGAATATTCTGATATAAATAGTTTTTGTCCATGAGAAAATTGCTGCAAAAATCGGCTGTGTCTCTTCAACGAATACAACTATTTTGATTAAGATCGTGCACAATAAAAAATAAATTGCTTTTAGCCACGACATACTCTTCATTGAATGACTCCTAGTCTCCTACTAACTTTAACTTTCTTATTTTGAAGTTGATATAGATTTGGGTGGATTTCGCGACAGTTTTCCACTTGTACGCTTTGACCAAAATGTGTCTTTTTATATTTAATTATTTTTATAAATGTAGAGAAAGAAGAAACTACAAGTCTCCAACCAGCATCAAAAGCAGGGACTTGTTTTGCAATGTATTTGTTAATGGTTCAATAAGTTAACGTTTTCTATATTTTAAACATACTTTCAGATCTTAATCCACGAATCTCAGCCAAATTGTATAGAGCTAAATTCCACATTTGGTATTGTATGATGGAGAGCTGCTTATCTCACAGTCCACGATACAGAAACAGGTTACAGTGCGTCTTAAATTCACTCCGCACCTCTGGACATCTTCCGCATCAGCCTGCTACTAGAATGAGTGTTGTGCTGTGTACATGCGCCGACAAGTCGTCCGTTAATTCGTTCTGGAAAGGTAATGACGCCATGTGTATACGAATAAACGACTATTCTAGATTTATGTCGTAATTAGTCAAAATGGCATTCAAGCTTGATCATTGTGAAGTCTTGTCTTACTGAATGTGATTATATTTATTGTTGATCCGAACTAAAACAAATGAATGGTGTTTAACGCCGTGATTAAGATAATTTCATTTATATGTCGTCGTTGTACTGCCAAAGATTGAAGAGCAACAGAAGGTGTCAACGATAATGTGACGTGTTTTATTTAGAAATAATCTGTTGAGATCTACGTTACTTGAAAGCACAAATAAACTTCAAATCTACTGCCCTTAGCCAGAGGACCATGAAAACAGGATAAACAACTAATGTATAGCTCAACACATTTAGACTTTTCCTAATTGATACTCCTATTCAAACATTTTCCACCTGCACAATTACTTCATTGTATTGCTAGGAAGTAGACAGTTTGTGGAAAGCAAATACCGTTACACTGTTCTTTTTAAATGTGGCTAAACGTGGAAATTCAATCGGAAAAAGGGTTATAATATGTCGGTTCATGGTCGTGTCTCAGTGGATTCCTCTTCGGCTTACTGACCATCCTTATACATGTATTTCGATGTAGTGTTCACAGGTGCGTGTCCCACAGTTAACCGCAATTATAGCAGCCAGTCCTCCAGAATTGTACCTTTTTCATAATTGAGGCCGAGTCAAAAGCGGTCAACTTGTCGTTATATAAGTGAAATACCCTAAATTGTGTATATGTTCTGACTTGACAGTCTATTCAACATACGAATGTTTGATTATATATTTATTTGCTAGGAGTTCATTGTCGTGATGCCGATTTTTTTCTCAAATATCAATGCCATTGTGCGTGAGACCTTTTACTGCTGTGTAGGCTAACAGTGCAGTGTCTGCGGCTTTCGACATAATATATATTTGTTTGTGTTTTGTCCTGTGGAGGCAAGCAAATTGTTTCTATTCATTTATTCAAAATATATATCTCGTATAACTGGTTTCCTCGAAAATCATGCAAAAACGACTGCCATCTGAAACGCACAAAATGATATGTCCTAATTGCTTCCGTTCGCTATGATCGTGTTCTGGCCATCGCTGGAAAACCCACGGCCTTTGTCAGCGGATTAAATCAAACAGATGCTTGTATATAAATATCTGATGTTCACTGAGGCATTATATTTGGGCGTAGCTCGTCATTTCTACATCATATGCTCTTTCACTTTAAGCCGTGAGTAGCTTTGTTGAAATAGTTGTTGTTGTTTTAATAAATATTTAAGCCACCATGCACCACTATTATTTGCAGATGCCACCAAATTATCGCTTCTTGTGAATGACGCGGTTGAGAAAGTAAGATGCCAGCTAGAGAGCCTGCGTCACAGTCGTACGTTGTCGGCTAGTTGTGTGAGCCAAATAGACGCCATTTTGGATTCTGCTAAGACATCTGGTACGCCGATTACCTCCCTTGGAGTGACAAAATTTATCATTGCACTTGATAAAATATTTGATTATCAATTGGACCTGTTTATGTCTACCCTTCACAACTTTACAGCCTATCCAATTACAATCCCATCAGAATATATTGGGCTTCTGATTGGAAAACATGGTCAAAATCTTGAAAAAATCAGACAACTCTCTGGCTGTGCCATTACTCCTCAACGTCATCGTGTGGAGAACATCGTCATCATGAAGATTGCAGGTGTTCCGAATGGGATCCACCAAGCTTGCGAATTACTAGAGAAAGAAGCCCGGAAAACCATAAGAAAGCGTGCCATTCATAATGAAAAGGTAACAAGATGTATCCTTGAAACCGGGGTTTGGCACATTTATAGGATTCGACCTCTGCTGACTATCAGTATGATTTAAGTAGTCATTCTTTTTTTAATTAAGGTAAAACGATTTAAAGTACAACTGAGGAGAAGATAAAACCTGCCATGGTGGTGCTGGTATGCATTTATTGACAGTACTCATCATTAAATAAACGAAAAACCTTTAAAACACCGAATTGACACAAATCAATCAATGAACATGATTCAGAATACAGTTTGCTAGTGTTCGGGCATTCCATATGAGGGCAGAAAGAGAGAATGGTAATTCTGTCTGTTTTAAGTGAATAAGAATAATGCCACATTTAGCTTAGACGTCTTTTATTTCAGACTCTTTTTAATTCTTATATAAGCGAAAATATTGGGCCAATTTAACCCACTCACTAAAATTAAGGTTAACAGTGAAGTTGTTGATATTATTATTTGTAGACTTAAAGGTTAGTATTAACTCGAGTCCAAATTTGAGGTATACCATGTTTACCATTGCTTTCAGCACACTTTTAGTAGAAGGCAGACGCAAAAGTTAATTCACAAGCAAAGGAGCATGGACTGTAAAGGGATGTTGTCAACACAGTTTTACATAGTTCCCTCCCTTGATCAGTTTTAAGCACTCTAGGACCTCGGTTATGGTCCTTTAGTCGGTCTATAATGTAGGCTATTTCATGTACGTTAGTCCTCTAAAATCCCACGTTCGGGTCAACAAGCATGTATTTTAGGATTGTTTCAATTATACGGGGACCTGAAGGTATCGCCGTTCGCTGGACAACCAGGAAGAAATCTGGTTGAAACCTCTCGGGGAATTCTGAATCACTTATATGTTGGCTGGTAAATCGCAAATAAGGCACACATAAAACAAAGCACAAACACATTATAAACTTTTTTTATCAAACTTTTCGTGGAATATTGACTACCAGTTTTATCATTTGTGAATATTTCGCATTACAGGTCCGTGAAAATGACAAAATCCGTGAAAATATCAGGTTGGCGCGCCTCCTGGAAAGAGGAAAATATATGCATACCAGAGGAGGTAACCCACTTTACCATCTCGCATGAAGTAAAATAACAAAACATGTTATGTACAAAGGTGGTAATGTTATTAATAAAAAAGTTCCACTTATTGGACAATGATGGATACTGTTGGAAAGTAAGTCTTCCTCCAGTGCTAAGTAAAGGACAGCATTGCTACTCTTCAAACAAACCCCCCTAAGCCAGAAGGCGCATTACTTTACAACTGGCATTGTGGGCGTTGGCCACAAACGCAACTTCTATTCATTGTCATTGTTGGTTTCTAGTATATTGTTTTCTTTTTCCATTTTATTTCACAGCGATTGAAGACATCAAAAACAACAACAGAAAGGAATATGAGAGGCAGCAATATGGCCGTCATAAGTAAGTGATATATTTACCGGCTACTGATGACTTTCTGGATGTAACCTATCAGACAGGAGTGCTTTCCCTGTTCAATAGAGGATTTTACACAGTGAAGTTTGAATACCATAAATGTTGCTCGAGTGGACGGTTGAAATGATAACGGGACCAATCAGACATGAAGCACCCCAACAATTACATCAACTGTCTCTCCCTCCAGAAAATTTTCTGGCCACCATACCCATCCACGAGTATTCACAGTGTCTGCGGTCAGCAAGTTGATAAAAACAGTACAAATAAACATATCTGGTGCAAAAAGCCTCTCAGATAAGCAACAATAACCAAAAAATGAAATGAATACTGACATCATATAACATTAAAGAACCACTACAAATAATTGATCTGGTGGAAAAAAAACTTGTCAGGCAAACAATATCGCCACATATAGCGAGTTAAAATTTGAAACTTTAAAAAAATATACAATAAGTAATGAAAAACATTAAAAACTGATATCAAAACTAATAGTTAACGACATTAGTTATGTATGGCGAAAATGGCATGAGGCTGTGTAGAACTCGAGGGCTTACGGGGTCTAGGCGGCCAGTGTCCCACTGTCCTCATTGTGCTGTCAAAGTCACCCCCACCACTCGTTGGGAAGTCTTCTCACACTTATGATAAATAATACCACGACGTAGACAGATAATCGATCAAAACCAAGAATATGTATACGCCAAAAGAAGGCATCTCAAGGCTTCCATAAAAAAAAATTGCCCCCCCCCCCCTCAAAGCCATATTTTAAGGGGGGGGGGGCGCTTAAAATATGGCTTGCCCCTCACTTGCCACCACCCCACCCCCGACTTCTGATTCTGGCGCCGCCACTGGTTCTAACTAAATGCTGAATAATTAACTTCTGTCGGTGAATTGTAGTGTTTTCCTAATTGAGATGTTCTAGAATGAAACATTCTTTGTCTTCTTACATTTTAGGCTGGTGGACGAGGACGGGTTTACCGTAGTCCAGAATCGGTAAGTGATCACATGTAACTTGATTTATGATAGAACTGTAGCTAATGTCTGTATTTTCTTTCTTTCGTGCGAGCATACGTATATTACATTAAATATACCCATGCTGTAGTTTAACGATTGTTTTAGCGCTTAATTCTATCTCAGGTTTGATGTCACATGCAGGCTCTAAGCTGATGTGCAAAATCTCCTTAGCTTTAGACGGTAATCTCGTCTCTTGTAGGCCTACTTAAATCATAACCAGTCCGTATTCGTCCACGTTTTTCTTTCAATTTAGACAGTATTTGTATAGATTTCATAAAGCAGAATGGTGTATTGCGCAGTCGCTATCGATTCTCTAAGTCAGTGCATACACGAAGCCGATTTGTTGTGCCTTTGTGTTGCGTATTGTGATGCCGACGGTAGTTTATTCACCCATTAGGCTGAGACCTGGTCAATATAAATGATCAATCTAATTAAAATCAGATCTCAAAAACGCTCCCCGTGTTTTGTTTGTCGCTATATTGAGACCTAACGCAAACACCCCACCTTTAATGTCGATTGGTTTTTTTAAATTGACCAATAACAGAGCTGCTTCTCAATTTAGGTTTGTAAAAGCCGAAGATTTCCGCCGACAAGCCGAAGTTTCTCGACTGCGTATCTTTACACGACCAACGGATACACACATGCACACTCAACAAACACCATTCAAATAATACACATTGGTGGACTGGCATTGTCCCCTCTTATATGCGACTGCCAGCATCAACACAGAAGAAAATCGGACAACTTCTACCTGTTTTGGCTGAATTTGGTGTTTACCACGGCCCCAAGTTATCTGTGTTTTTATTGGACACAGAAACTGTGACCTTTCGTAAACCCCAGTAAGCTTGACCTAATTGAACAGTATAAGTAGACTGATTGCCTTAGATCGCAATATAGCGACAAACAAAATACGGGGAGCGTTTTTGAGATCTGATTTTAATTAGACTATATAAATGATATAACTGTACATGTACGTACAGCGTTAACCGCCAATCAACCCAATCCATAAGGTCACTGAGAATGCCCCCGTTGTCCTCCAAATAAACGTTTACATACATGTAACTGTATGAAAAATGATATATTTGTTTCAGGATATCCTAAAACACAGATATATGTTAAATGTTTCATATTTGGCTCCACAGTAAACGTAACGGAACGAAGACAAAAGGCCACAAGCTCTTAAGCGAAGGTAGTAGATGTCTGAACTGTGGTGTACCATTCAAGGGACATAACCTCTCCATGCCTTGTAAATATCACTCTGGATACGTAGGTATGTAAAATGGGGTATCTTTACAAAATAATCCCTCTGGGCAAATAATGGTTTTAGTTTGTTCCGGATGTACTTAAAAAATATTGTAAGGAAAAGAATAGTTAGAGTATGGTTATTATTGATTTTATGTGAAATAGGACGTTATATGTAATAGTTATCTCCCTTTGTCAACTAGCACTCCAGTTCTGGGGTTTCGATGACCAGCTGTCAGGTCAATCACAGCACATGTACTTACTCAAGAATTGATCTGCAGTCTACTATATTGATCTACTAAGAAGATAGGGTGACATCTGTGTGTGCCTCCGGTGAAAAATCTCTCCCACCACTCATTTTTTTTTGCGTTTGGCTTCTATGTCCACCTTTTCTTGCCGCCCGGAATTCAAAATTTTCCCAACTTCAGTTGTATTTGTCTGGATGTAATGTGTTTAAGTGTCATTATTAAAGTGTCATTTATTATAATGGCCGCAAATGACCTTGTAGCAAACATAGCTCGTCTCTGAGTAAACTTTACGATTAACATTCTGAAGCCTAAAAGAAAATATTTTTTTTAAATTAATTTTAATATTTTTATTTGCTGTCTGGTGCAGCTTTTCAATACTTTGGTAGCTGTTCAAGTAAGACTATTTATGGCAGAGTTACGACGAGGGTTGTTTCTTCTCATTTTGGTTAGCACACCGTGATATGAGTGAAACAACATTAAGTAAAGAGGTAAACCCCGATATAACAAACCATGATATAACAAACCATTTATTTATGCCACTATAAATCTATACATACACGTAAATCAATAATTTTATTCAAACTTTTAGTTAATCAAAAATGGACATGTTGTGATCGCGAAAGATTGGACGACGGGCTTCCAACGGAAGATCATCAGGCAACAGGGTAAGTCAAAACTTTGAATTTAAGAGAACCCAAAAATGAATGTGAGCCTTATTTGATTTGTTTGTTTGTTTGATTTGGGGGTTGAGTCGTACTCAAGGGTATTTCACTTACTAGTATATGGCGACGGATTGTCCACTTCAAACTGTTCCTTGCCTAACTTCGTTGGAAAACTAAGAGCTAACCTGCTAAAATTCACACCCGCGATAGCCGAAGCCACATCGTGTGACTCACTTGGAAACCTTATGGTCGACAGACGGACTCGATCCTGTGAAGAGTACATCGAAGTAGGATTAGTAAGCGCACCTTATCAGAAACACTGTACTCTTTAGTTTTGATAAATTAAGGTAGGTCAGAATCAATGTCAGCAGTGTTTGTATGGGAGGATTACCGTGCCATATGGGAGGTACATCTGTAGAGTCCACAGGTATTTTGTTTGCTGCTTCAAACCATCAGTCTTATAGATATTTTGAGATAACGCTGTCTTAGTTTCAACAAGTTCTTGTTAAAAAAATTGTAGGTGTTCAAACAGGTACTAGCATCTAAGTCACGCTTCTCTAAGAAAGGCTTCGAATCAGCAGCAGTAAATGCCATCCATCCACCTAAACCACACAGCCACCATCTAAAAAGGGCCCGCGGCCGTGATTTAGTGGTTAGTGAGCGCGCTTTCGAAAGCCTACTTCGATGTACCGTTCACGGGATCGAGTCCGTCTGTCGACCCTCAGGTATATGAGTGAGTCACAAGATTTGGCTCCGGCAATCGCGGGGATGGTTTTAACGAGGTTTTTCACCATAATAGGGCAAGGAACAGTGTGAAGTGGACAATCTGTTGTCATATAAGTGACGTTAAACGACGTTAAACCCCAATCAAACAAACCTAAGTTACGGTAAGTTGTTTAAAAAGGAAACTCAGATATTGGCTTTTTCCCAACTTTGTTTTTCAATTTGCTTAGAAAAACTATTTTATTAACTACTAAATGAAATTACCTTACGTGAGAAAAATCTAACTCCTATATAAAAATAACCCCGCAAAAAAATCATTTTCAACGACGTGATAAATATTCTGACATGAATACTTGTGCAATCTTGTCTCAGTTAGCAAACACAACATAGAATTCAGGCAAAAAATACAATGATTTATATCAAGAGGTTTAAATGTACGGGCCAATGCCTACAGTATCCAGAAGAAAGCAGTTCTGATTTATCTACCCCACTGGAGTCGTGAACTGGACAATTTCTTCACCTCGTTGCTGATACATTGTGGCCGACCGACAGCCGTGAAATATGCACTTGACGAGTTGCTAGGAAACCGATTCATCATGGTGTCATTTGGTGTAACTTTTTAATCTGTATGGTTCCTTGGTCATTACTCAGTGCTTATGGAACTGTCCGCATGTGGTCGTATTTCGGCCAAAAGTTCAGAACAGTCAAAGCTTTCTTTTTTGTTATTAAATACCAAAATGTATGTCTTTCTATTGAAGAGAAAGAAAATTGTACTTTCTTCCACGTGTACAAAGACCTGTAAGTATGTTAAAAAACGACAAAAAGGTCATGCCGATTTTTGTAATTTTGAAGAACATAAACGGACATCTTTTTGTTCTAGTTATGTTTCATTGAAACAGTATCACAGTCGCCTTGCTTGTAAGTGTTTGGTCGTAAATAAAATACGTTATTGTCAAAATAACTGTTTGTTATTTTTTTCTAATTTATCATTGAAGTGTCGAGGAAAATAACCAGTAAGTAGATTTGTCCCGACCTAATAATATGTCTAATCCATGTTTTGGGTAAATTTTTTATTTCTTTCGCTTTTTGTTTATTTAACTAGAATATTAGTGTCACACACTTTATAAATGAGAAAAAAAAACCAAACAGTTATTTTGTGAATCAATATTTTATTACTATCAAACACGTACACGCCAGGCGACCGTGGGCAATATCTACCATTGTGTAGCCTTTCAGCCCGAAATAACCAGCACTCATGGTACTCTTAGGATTCTCATGGGTTTATTCTACTAATTCATTGACACTTTAATGGTGTTCCGAGCAATGAGTTGTTTGAAGAGGTTAGTACTACATTACACTATAAAATCGTTATAAAATCTAATAAGTGCGTATGAGTATGTTCACTCGGTAATCAGCGGCAATTTTAGATAGGCCCGCAGCTGTGGTTAAGTAGTTACTATGTCTGCCTACTAATCCTTCTTCGATATACCGCTTAAGGGTTCAAGTTCCGTATATGAGCGAGTCACAAGATAAGGCTCCGGCAATGGCGAGGTTTTCACATGGCTTCTACTCGGATTTCCATGGTATTTCAGCAAGGAACATTGTGAAGTGGACAATCCGGCGACATATAAACGAAATAATCTTGAGTATAAAGACCTTTGACGTTAAACCCCAATCAAAATAAAAACAACCTATATACACAAATGTTGTTGTAATAGCTATAACAGTATTATATGTATATATAAATTGCCACTAATAAGGGGGTATAATGAGCATACAACTACTCACGGTGAATTGACGTTATAAGCACACACTTGCCCTCTGGCTAAGGGCAGTTTTTTATGATTAGCAATACTGTCTTTACTTAGCGTTGGAGTTAAACCAACTTTCCAACATTACGGAAACGCTTCACATCTTGGTTGTGTTAGTGTCAGTTGGAATACACAGCCGACATAGAAGTGAAATACCTTTAAGTACGGCGTAAAACCCAAATCGATCAATCATTTCACTCACCTCAATAAACGAAATATAAAGTACAAATGACGCCATCATTTGAAAAAAAAATACA
>JAVFBX010222950.1:0-11258 GCA_034783855.1 Mopalia kennerleyi | reverse complement strand
ATGTTGGACACGTGGTTTCTAGTGACGGGATTGAAACGGACCCAGACAAAGTTGATAAGGTACGATCATGGCCCACCCCGACGTCGCCAGAGCAAGTTCGACAGTTTCTTGGTTTCGCCGGATATTATAGAAAGTTCATCAAAGATTTTGCTAAAATTGCTAGACCACTTAGCAACCTGTTGCCCTTATGTTTCAATAAGAAAGGTAAGCACAGCAAGCGCCCATCTAAGTCAGAACCTTGGGAATGGGGCGAATCTCAGAACAAAGCCTTTCAAGAGTTAAAGCGAAAACTCACGTCCCCTCCAATCCTAGGATATCCGGATTACGGTAAGCCCTTTGAATTACATACCGACGCAAGCCAACAAGGACTTGGCGCTGTATTATACCAACATCAAGATGGAACGCGGCGTGTAATAGCCTTCGCAAGCAGAAGCTTGTCTAAATCAGAAAAAAACTATCCAGTGCACAAGCTTGAGTTCCTTGCATTAAAGTGGGCCGTAACGGAAAAGTTTCGTGACTATCTTTATGGGCATGATTTTCTTGTTAAGACGGATAATAACCCCTTAACGTACGTCCTAACATCTGCAAAACTAGACGCGACAGGACATCGCTGGTTAGCAGCATTATCATCCTTCAATTTTAGCATAGAGTACATTCAGGGTAAAAAGAATGTTGATGCTGATGCACTGTCCAGGTTTCCCCTGAATCAAACTACAACTGTCACAACGGATGTTATTCAAGCTATTCATAACTCATTAAACGTAGGACCACTAATAGAGAGCCTGAATTGTCATGAAAATGTTCTAGCTTCTTTACAGAATGGATCTTCCGATTCCTTGAATGAGATTTCCAAAGACGATATTGTTAAAGAACAACAAAAAGGTGGGGTCTTGTCGCTATGGGTGAGTTATGTGAGAGATGAGTTCAAACCAAGTCGTAAAATGTTACTTGACAATTGGCAACAGAAGGCACTTCTTTGGTTTTTTCCCAAACTAACTCTAGTTGACGATGTCCTCTACAGACGATCCGAGATAGACGGCGATGAACAAAACTGGTTCTTGTTCTTCCTAAAAGTATGGTTAATAGGGCTTTAACTGGAGTACACAATGATGTAGGGCATCCTGGGCGAGAAAGAACTTTGATCTTATTACGGGAACGCTGTTATTGGACAGAAATGACGTCAGACGCCACCAGGTGGGTAGACCAGTGTGAACGCTGCTTGGAACGTAAATGTCACTTGCCACCTAGAGCCTCTCTTGTAGGTATAACTACATCCCAGACACTTGAACTGGCCTGCACAGACTTCTTGGCATTGGAGCTGTCCAACAGTGGATTTCAGCATATACCGGTATTAGTGATAACGGACCACTTTACGAAGTATGCAGTGGCTGTACCAAATAGAAACATGACTGCTAGAACTACTGCTGAAGCTTTGTTTGACCAGATTATTTATCACTACGGTATTCCTCTCAGGCTGCCCTCCGATCAAGGTGTCAATTGTGAAGGTAAATTCATACATGAGCTTTGTAAAATGTTAGGAATACAGAAATCTCGTACTACGCCATACCACCCCGTGGGGAATGGGTTGTGTGAACGCTTCAACAGAAGTTTGTTAGATATGCTGGATAAAAGTGAAAGTACACAACAAGCACCATTCTTTGTTATCTGTGGTCGATGTCCTCGGCTCCCCACTGACCTTGCTTTTGGTTTGAATTCCTCTACAGGTACGAAATCGCTGCCGAAGTATATAGATGATCTCCGCGAGAGACTTCGGACGTCATATGACGCGGCCTCCCGCTCGGCTCGATGTGCACAACAGAAGCAGAAGATGAATTACGACCGTAATTCTCGCGTGGCCGTCGTACAGTCTGGAGACAGAGTGTTAGTCAAAATCTTAGCATTTGATGGTAAGCATAAAATCTCAGATAGGTGGGAAAATGAGGTGTATGTCGTAGCCAGACAGCGGGTAGACCAGTGTGACCTCTCCCTGTATTCATAGTCCCGAGAGAAGATGGTATTGGCAGGAAGCGTACCCTGCACCTACCTGTTGGAGCTATTTCCGACAGCAGCCCGTCAAACAGTACTGGTATAACGGAGTTGGAGTCGAGGCAAACAAGTTCTACTATTCCTCTGCAGATTGATCAACACAGTCGAAGTAAGGTTGAAATGAACCTGGATAATTCTTTTTTTGATCACTCTGAAAACGAGTCGTGTTACATAGAAATTCCGGTTCGAACTGTCCCTAATGATGCAGAACAGTCACAGGGTGCTGCACCGTTACTACCGAGAACAGAAGCAAGTTTAGTTGGACCACCCACACCAGCTCCGCACCGTTCAACACGTGTAAAACGCAACCCAGTTGGATGACGTCAGGTCAGTATGTAATGTCCCAAGTAGACAACGATTGGATATCCAAATTAAATGTTTTGCGATCCTATAAAGAAAATCGCATCTCTGATGAGATGCGGTACGAAGTCTGCAGGACGATGCTTTTCGTAATGCGAACAAGTCTTCCCTGTGGAAAATGGCGAGGACGCATTTTTACACGAGGGGGGAGTTTGTGATGGGGTTTATGTAATCAATTCAATAATAATGTAAGTTCTCTGTACATAATGTTTTCCTTTATGAAAGTTGCGAATGTGTAAACTCTTTATCTGTGTATGGAGTTTGTGTAACAGATGAATCTGTGCCTGGTAACATAATTATTGAGATACTGTATGTTTGCTTTGCACGGTTGGCTGATTTCGGTCCGTGATACCAGTGTCAGTGTTGTAGGTCGTTGATTGGTCGGCCTTTCTTCGTGTGACTTGTAGCTCACGTTTATTGTCACTTTCATTCGACACGTCAAACAGAGTATTTGGTATCCCCAGTGTCCGGGTTGTAAGGCCAGGGTATGTAAATCATTGATGCGACTAGATAACTGGTTATCAGAACTCTATAAAGGCTTTATTATACCTATTCATATGTAATCAGAACTAGCGATGAATTGATAAAGTTAATTAATATTCTGATAACTACTGGTATACTAGACATTGCGGTTTGTCACGTAGTGTAATGTGTAAAGTTTACAGTCAGTGTACACTTTGCTTACATCATGTATTGTAATATGACGGACACGTTGTTGTAATGTAATCTAGATCTAGTTATAATGATGTTATAGGTAACCGGTAAGGACTATCTCTGTGGAAGGTCAGCACAACAAAGTGGCTTGCCCCCGCCCACTGGCGGGGTAGGTTTTCCCTTAATTACGTCAAATATATAGAGTAACTGTTAATTACAAGTAACCGGTGTAGTTTGTACAGTTGATCTTTATATATTGTGTAAAATAAATATTAATGTCAATGTTTGTGTAAATGGCACTATTTGTAACATATGATCGGCATTTACTCTTAAAGATAATGACAAAAGTCTACTTCACTTAGTTACCTTGTCCTTATTTGCTCATAGCTTTTATTGTTATATATTCTCAGGGTTTTTTGGTTAAATAAATAAAAACCAGTGTCTTAAAGAAACTAGCTATGGTCGTTCATTTTCTTACACGAACCCCCGCTACAGTATAACAACGTGTGTGCTTTATCAGGCCGTTTAAAGAATGAACTTCTGTTAAATGAAGATTTACAGGGTAGTCACAACTGCTTCTTATTGTCATAAAACTGTGTTTCTTTTTTCGATCGGAATATAATTAAAGCAAGTGCAGATTTGTTTATCATCTGCACTGGTGCACGTAAAAACTGAAAAGGTAGAGAACGGATTTAAAATATATGTATTAGGCGAATTCGTCGCCAAATGGAATCCCAAAAACTCAGACAACTAAACAGTTACAAATTAGACCGAGGGCTAGAATCAGCTCCTAAACGAAAATAACCTAATCGCCCTGTAACAATGTCAGACAGGTCCTCAAAAATGTATGAAGGCGAGATCCTAACTAGTCACTGACATACCAGATACGATTATTTGGTCACCCGATCCGCACGTTATTAACAGCTTTGAGCTCACTTTTATAACCAATTATTACCCGCTTCAAACATGGACAAATTACAGGCCGTAGGCCGCACGCCCTCTCACTGACGAACAATCACAGCTTAAACCTGTTAATGTAAATTAAGTCATCGTGATAGGTGACTGAGATGTAAATATTAACTCCAGCGTTGCTTAGTGAAACAGGATTAGCGTAAAGTACTTGCAAATGGGTTGCAAAATATCACTTATATTTTTCACTTATCACTTTTTCCGACAGCTACAGCGAGCAGGTGACAATTTAGGTTGTCAAATGAATTAATACTGTTTAATACCTTTAGAAGTTCGAGCTGTGATTGTTTGTCTGCGATAGGCTGTGCGGCCTACGGCCTATATTGTGTCCATGTTTGAAGCGGGTATTAATTTGTAATAAAAGTGAGCTCGAACGTGCGGATCGGGTGATTTGGTAGACAGTTTGAATTGTAATTCAGAACATGTGGTATACTTTATAACTTGTAAATAGTGTCTGAAACAATATGTTGGTGAAACCAAAATTCTCTTCGGTTTAGAGTCAACAATCATTTGAGTTTCATTAAGTCAAATCCCATATTCCCAACAGCTGAACATTTCTATCTTCTTGATCATTCGGTTACAGTAGATTTTGAAATCATGCCGATTTAAACAACACAAATTCATCCCTTTGAATGAGACACCAAAGAGAAACGACAAGAAAGAGAGACGTATTGGCTTCAAACTCATAAAACTTTGTATCTACCGGGTTTCAATTGGGAAGAAGGTAAAGGATCTAATAAAGAAATAATTTCGTTTCTATTCCAATATGACCAACCAAGCACCCCATGTACTTGTGTCCTTAAGAGGAATATCAAAATCTGGTACATAGAATGTCTACTCCTCTCTGACAAGAACCCATTATAGTATACAAGAGAAACAAATTTTTAAAGGCCAATAAGTTTTGGTTGACAAGATTATGTCAACATTTCAGGCCCTTAGTATTCATACATTGTCACTTGGCATGAGCGACAACTATTGGATTGAAAACTAACAACCTACGCTTTTGAATTCCAGATCCTACTTTTCTGTCAAGGGTCTGAACTTTACCATTTTCTAATAAATAATTAAAGCTAGTCGTACTATGGTTCCTTTTCTAAACACTAACACAGTATACGGTTTCACAGTTCCCTATCATTAATATTTGATTAAAGTAATTCAAAATCTCTGTGGTTGTGTATGGTACTGTATTCTATCTTTTGTTTGAGATGAAACGCTGCTTTTAGTCACGATATACACGCGCTGATAGAAATAAGCGAATTTGAACAGCATTATTTACCGAGAGAACACAACATTTGCAATAGCGAGGAAGAACCGTATTATTAAAATGTGGTCATGTTTTTAATGAAACGATGCTGTGAAATCAAAAAGGTTAATGTGTACTTAACGTTTACGCGAAAACAGAAATATTAGCAAAGTTCGAATTCCAAAGAAAAATGATCTGGTACATTTTATGAAGATTATAACACCTTCTACAATATCGGAAAAAAAGCCGTTAGGGATCATTTCTAGTCATGTGCAAATCATTAAGTCTAACCCGAACATCCTGGCACTTTGGATTTCCCTCATATGAAAGTAATTAAATACCATTTCAGACGTTATCTGAAACTTCGAAATTGCAATTGTATATAAAATAAAATAATTTGTTGATGTTCACGCCGGACCACATACGGTAAAACTGGAGGCGTAAGGACGTGTCTTTTGCTGTCGATATATGTAGGCGAATTCAAGCAGGTTTGCTTCGGTAAATAGAGTTTGCTTCATAGATTAGTGCTCTACAAAGTATATGGTGTCATATCGTTTGTAAATAGTTATGCAATTTGTGTTATTTCTCTTGTCTTATTTAGGCGTTTTGTAAATAGCGGTGTGTTGTTGTTGTTGTTGTTGCATGTATCTTTTTCCATTGCTGTTAGTGTCCTATAGGCCTAATAGTATAGATCTATAGCTTGTATTTGCACCGTGTTCTTCTGCACTCTGTGTCAAGGGCCCTTTTGTCTTTACCCTACCCCGAGTCGCCCCGGGGTTACTCTGTCCATAACTGTGCTGTAATAACCCCCCTGTCCAGTGCACCTTAGTACTAGTAGTAGATTTATTGTTCAGCATGGAAGAAGACGAAGAAGAGAGCATGCAGTTTACGCCGTGTGCAAGAGGGAAGAGAGGTCGGGACCGCTCAGTCAGCATAGACAGGGGTGAGGTAGGGAAAAAACTGAAGGAGTCAACATGTAATCCTCTAGATAATCAGGTTACGAATCTCACTGTTATTGTGTCCACAATTGGGGGTTGCCCAGCGAGTAATCTAAATCCATTGAAATTTGCTGAGTCTCTACATAAAGCTGTTGGCAGTGTCAAGCTTGTCAGAAAGTTACCTTCAGGTGACTTACATATCACATGTAACAGTAATAGTCAGTTAAAAAAACTACTCCGTGTTTCAAGTATTATGGGGAGGGATATTCAATGCAGAATTCAAGATAAAAAGTATATTAAAGGTGTTATTTATGGGGTGGGGGAAGACATTTACGAATCAGAAATTTTAGGGGCACTGAAAGACGTGAAATGCATTAGGGTTACCCGTATGACCAAGGGTAGAGATAAGGTTCCGACCAATAATATGATTCTCTGTTTTGATAGCGACAGTATTCCGTCTGAGGTAGTGTTAGGGTATCAGGTATTTGGAGTCAAATTGTATATCCCACCAGTGATGCGTTGCTTCAAGTGCCAGCGCTTGAATCACATCGCCTCAGAATGTAAAGGTAAACAAAGGTGCCCTCGGTGTGGGGAAAGTCATGAGTATCAAGATTGCCCTAATCGCGATTGTCCTAAATGTGTGAACTGCGGGGGTCCCCACAGTGCTGCTTATGGGGGCTGTCCAAAGCATAAAGAAGTTACACGAGCACACTTCGTTAAAATAACTGAAAAAGTTTCGTTTGCTGAGGCACTAAAAAGATGTCGTAATGTCGAACCGGACTATGGCAATTTTTCCCAAAACCCAGACTTTGACTCTGCCCCATATTTAGTCGCTGATACACCTTCAACCCAGGTAGAGAGACCAGTAAGGAGGGTAAGTCAGCCCCAGGTTAAAACAATAGCCACCCAGACGGAGGTTGACGAGTCGGTGCAGACAGACGTATGTCCGACTGTTACAGTAGCAAACTTAGTATCTATGTTCACCCAAATACTTCTACACTGCGTTAAGTTATCTAAGGGCTCTCAGAGTTCGTTTGTAGAGTTTGTCATTAAATGTGTTAACCTTCATCTAGGGGAGGGGGTGGTGAACTCGGATGAGTTGACTGCATTAATTACGAAAAGTTTCTCTAACCGCAAATAATGGGATACAAATTTTCTATTATTATATCGAGCTTGATATTTATAATTGTGTTAATGATGAATTTCAAACTTTTACATCAAAATATCCAGTCATTATTTTCTCATGGTCAAGAATTCAAATTCTATTTATCTAAATTTGAGTCACTTCCTGACATAGTTTGCTTGCAAGAGACATTTCTTAAGCCACATCTTGATTTCACATTTTCAGGCTACACTATCATGAGATTAGATAGGTCACCAAGGGATAGAGGGGGCTTGGCTTTCTTTATTAAAGAGGGTATTTCTTTTTCGGAGGTAAATTTACCAGACTTTAAAACAATAGAATGTCAGTGTTATGAAATTACACGAGATAAAAGACGACCAGTAAGTCTTGTAAACTTGTATAATCCCTGTAACAAGCTAGATATAGAGGACTTCAATTTGCTTGCATCTTCCCTCTCTCAATCCTATATCATATGTGGTGATTTTAATGGCCATAATCCTCTGTGGGGTAGCTCTCGTTTAGATCATAATGGGCAAGTGATAGGTAATTTTATTGATGATCGCGATCTGGTAACACTTAATGATGGATCAGGCACTCGTCTGGATGTTCGAACTGCTAACCTATCTGTTTTAGATCTTACGATATGTACACGTGATCTTGCTGGGACTGTAGATTGGTCGGTAGATCAGATCTCTCCGTGTGGGAGTGACCATTTCCCTGTGAATGTTTCCTTTGGATTCTCTCCAAGCCATAACAATGTATCTTCCGTACCAAAATGGAAATTAAAGAAAAATGATTGACAAAATTTACTGAAGAATGTGAAAAAAGTTTTTCTGATAACTTGTATACTGAAGATATTGATCAATTTTCAGA
This sequence comes from Mopalia kennerleyi, assembly GCA_034783855.1. Classification (NCBI taxonomy): domain Eukaryota; kingdom Metazoa; phylum Mollusca; class Polyplacophora; order Chitonida; family Mopaliidae; genus Mopalia; species Mopalia kennerleyi. The sequence goes on along the minus strand of JAVFBX010222950.1, from coordinate 3,052 downwards.
CAACATTTTAAATGCTGTTAATCAAGCCGCTTATAAATCCATTCCACGGTCCAGTGGTAAATCAAAAAACAAAAACCCAGTACCATGGTGGAATGATCAATGTTCCCAAGCTATTCATGAAAGAAAGAAAGCTAAAAATAGAGCTAAACATTCTCGTCTTTTTGAAGACGTTCTTTGGTATAAGAAGGCTAAAGCTAAAGCCCAGCGAGTAATAAAAGGTGCCCAAAAAGATCATTGGCGCACATATTGTTCTAACATTAACAGTAACACATCTCTTAGAAATGTTTGGGCACAGGTCAAGGCAATAAGCGGGAAACGGAAAAGTAGTAGTATACCTACTATTGTATCAGATAGTGTCCAACATGTAACTAATAAAGAGAAGTGCAGTATATTGGTAGAAAGCTTTGCTTTTGTGTCGAGCTCTAATAACTATAGTAATGACTTCATTTCTCATAAACAAGACATGGAGAAAAAGTATGATTTTGAAAACATTGTTTTTGATGAAATGCCAATCAATAGTGATTTCTCTCTGTTTGAACTGAAACAGTCCTTAAAAGTCTCGAAGGATTCTTCCCCGGGCGAAGATGGTATTTCATACTCAATGATTAAAAATTTACCTGAACAATGTCTCCAAGTTATACTACTGTTCTATAATACTGTTTGGGCACAAATGAAGTTGCCACTATCATGGAAAGAGGCCATTGTAATCCCCATTGTTAAGCCTGGGAAGAATCCTTCTTCGCCGTCTTCATATCGGCCTATTGCCTTAACATCTGTTATGTGTAAAATAATGGAGCGAATGATTAAGAATAGGCTTACATGGTATCTTGACAAAAATAATCTTCTATCTTGTGTACAAAGTGGGTTTCGATCTTATAGAAGCACAACTGATCACGTGGTTACTATGGAAACTAACCTGCGTCATTCACTGATTAACAAAGAGTATGTTTTGGCTGTGTTCCTTGACATAGAAAAAGCATACGATATGGTATGGAGGAATGGGGTGTTGATTAAAATGCATTCTATGGGGATAGGTGGCAGAATGTTGGGGTGGGTAAAAAGCTTCCTGTCAAACAGATATATTCGGGTAAGAATTGGACAGGACTTATCTCGATCAGCAGTCCTTGAGAATGGAACGCCTCAAGGGAGTGTCATATCACCGTTGCTCTTCAACATAGCTATCAACGATCTGCCCGATGCATTGAACCCCAAACTTAAATGCGCTCTATTTGCTGACGATAAAGCTATCTGGTTTAATTTCAGAAATCTTAATGTTGCTAAAAAATATGTACAGCAAGGGTTAAATGATATAATGGAATGGAGCAGGAAGTGGGGATTCAAATTCTCAACCATGAAAACAGAGTCTGTTCTATTTACTAAGAGAAGACCGAAAGTAATCCCTGATTTATTTATTAATGGTAGTTTGGTTAAACAGTCATCTTCATTTCGATATCTAGGAGTTATCTTTGATAAACGATTAACCTGGGCTGAACATATACATATGGTTATCGCTAAGTGTCGAAAGGTGCTGAACCTCATGCGTTCCATCTCCGGCAAATCTTGGGGTGCTGACAAGAGAACAATGCTGTTACTATACAGGGCACTAATTAGGTCGCGTTTAGATTATTGTAGCGAGGCTTATGATTCTGCATGTGGGACTTTGAAGAATAAGCTAGACACAATACAATGTTCTGCATTAAGACTATGTACTGGTACATTAAGATCTACACCTTTAAATGTACTACAGGTCATGTGTTGTGAGTGGCCGTTATATTTAAGAAGACGCATGCGCACGTTGAGGTTTGCACTAAAGATTAAAAACTGTCAAAATAACTCTTGCTCTAACGTCTTTAATCCGTCTTTTTATGACGGGTTGTATGAACTAGGTTCAAAACACCCACAGCCTTTCAATGTTCGTGCACAGAAATTAATTAGCTATACCAACTCCTGTCAGTTTTCTGTTTTTGATAACGCAATCCCAAACTTTCCTCCATGGCAGATTGAGTCACCAAACATTTCCATTGAACTACAATGCAAAGTTACAAAGTCTGACCCTCCTAGCATTATCAGGGCATGCTCAGTTGACCACATTCAGTCAAAATGGCTCGAGTGTCTTCAAATTTATACTGACGCGTCGAAATGCCCTGAGACTGGCAAGGTTGGTGCAGCGTTCTGTGTGCCAGAACTAAAGTATTCTAAAGTTCATAGATTGTCCAATAATATATCTGTGTTTTCAGCGGAGCTTGTTGCTATTTTACTATCTTTACAATTTGTGTACGATTTTAAACCTAGGCAAGTTGTGATTTTGTCTGACTCACTTAGTGCTTTGAAAGCCATGTCAAATTTTATTTGGCCAAAGTCGCCTGAAATTATTTTTGAAATTTTGTATATTTGTACTGTATTATTGTACCAGGGTACTGTTGTATATTTTGAATGGATTCCTAGTCACGTGGGCCTTCGGGGGAATGAAGCTGCAGATTTACTAGCAAAAACGGGACTTTCCTACAGCTGTGTCACGACTGACATAATGCTAACCTTGTCAGACGTTATGAATTATGTAAAGCCTTACTTTATCAATTTATGGCAGTCCGATTGGGACGCATCAGATACTGGTCGCTTTTTCTATAAGTACAATCCCACTGTCGAATACCCTGCGTTGGTGATGTCGTCAAGGCGAGCTGAAGTACTCGTTCATCAAATACAGTCGGGTCACTTCCCTTTAAACTTATACCTGCATCGATTTAAACGTCATGAAACGGGCCTGTGTGAAAAATGTTTAGTGGAGGACTCCATCAAGCATTTTCTATTCTATTGCTCCAAGTATCGGGTAGAAAGATTTAAATTTTATTCTGATCTAAATTCTACAGGTGTTGCAAATCCATCTATGGACACTGTATTCAAGCCGGTAAGAAATTCAAACAAGATATTTCAGGCTGTTGCATGTTATGTAGCTCGGTGTCGAAAGATGTAGTTTTCTGTATAGTCCCTTAATTTGTGTTCATGTGATTTGTATTAACGTTAAATGTAATGTCTGTATATGTGTTAACAATGT
>JAVFBX010222949.1:0-21049 GCA_034783855.1 Mopalia kennerleyi | reverse complement strand
CGTTCGTCAGGATGGCTCGAATAGGTTTCCGGAGCAGAACTCGAAAACTATAAAGCCAATCTTTATGAAACTTGGTATGCACATTAACCATTAACTGTAGTTGTGCCTTCTGCTATTACGGATACCTCAATTTAAAAATCTGTCCGTCTGTCTGTCCGTTTATCCAGATGGCTCCGATCAGTTCTCGGAGCAGAACTCAAAAACTATAAAGCCAATATTCATGAAACTTGGTAAGCACATTAACCATTAACTGTAGCTGTGCCTTTTGCTATTACAAATTTATCATTTTAAAAATCAGTCCTTCTGTCCGTTTGTCTTGATGTTCTCCAATCATTAGCATTCTTCCTTAGAACATGGCATGTTGTGACCATTATCTCAAAGGTCTTGGGTTACCATGAACACCCCACGAGGGAGTATGTTGGGTTTACTAACTCTTGTTCTTCCTGGCATCTAGTTCTTCCTTCTTCCTGGAATAACTCAGCCTTACAAAAAGAAGAACTTGACTTGAATTTAATAGATTTATCGTAGCTATAGCATATGGAATAGTGTTATTATTGTGTGTCACTTGCACCATGTACGTCACTTCCGGGTTGTAAAATTCTAATTATGCTTGTAATATTATTTAGTTTCTTAATCTGAGGGCTTTTATGTTACTAGTATAAAACGACCAAAACCCACTGTAAAATCGTGTGCCTTCTCCATTAATTGTGATAAATTTTGGGTCTCTTTAAAATCCACGCAAATGACATTTGATATTGAAAATGTTTGACATATTTTGAAAGAAAATCAGTTATTCCTTTAATATTCCAAAAAAAAAAACTTCCTTGAAAATCCCAATTTTATTTTTGGAATTTCAGGACTCATTCTGTACATATTGTGCTATATGCATCAGGGGTTCATAGACGCCCAGTTTAACTACCCTAAATGTTAGTTAAGCTGGAGAATAAACATAATTTTAACGCATCATTTTTAAAAAACTCAATTCAGACTCCATTTCCAATTTTTAAGTATGATAAAAATAAAAAGTTGGGCTTTAAAAAATGAAAACAATTCAATATGTCACTAAAAAAACTGAATTTGTTCAGTAAAAAACTCAACATTTTGACGTCGATGAACCCCTGATGCTATGAGAGCATTGTCAACGAGACAATACATTGAATGGACTTATGACACTACTGAAGACCAGGAACACATTGTTGGTTTTGATAACTTTTATTATGGTTTGCACAAAATATGCATACGAATGAATGACTTGTGGAGATAAAACCAGATAACGGTTGTTTACAACAACTTGATATGATATTATGTACCTTTTTCTCAAAGTTAGAAATGAAGTTTGCACATTCAAACCTATGTTGACATTAGCACAGGATAACTGATCATAAATTTTGGGGAGTAATAATTACCACACAATTGGTTAATTGGTATTTTATGCTGTGTTTCAGTTATAAAACAGTGAAGTGTTTTGACAAAATTGGAAAGTTAATCTCCCTCCATAGTGCTGGGTACAAAACAGGCAGCATTGTTTATCTTCCAACAAATGGCTCTTAGCCAGAAGGTTCTTACAACATCTCTGATTATTCAGTGTACAAAGTGCACAAGCTGCTGTTGAAAAACAAAAATTATAGCAGTTTTGGTAGGATTTCTTTTCCACTGAAAGCCACTCCAATGTTGGTTCTTCAAGTAAAATGTATGGTGAACAATTCATACCACATTTGTTGTAGTGATATCACTTCTGTACATCAGTTGCATATGACTTATTCTACATATGTGTACAGTTTTGGTTTTTAGTTATTTTTTTAAATACTAGAATTATTAAGAAAAATGAAACCTGGCATAAAACTCGCATCACAAACATTTGAGTGGCTTTCTGTGGAGACCTACAAAAAAATAGCAGTTTTGTTAGCGTATATAATTTGACCAAGATTCAGTTTTCTTCCATTTGAAACATCACCTTACCGTAATTAAACATAGGTATTGCAAGAATACTTTGGAATTATAAACAAAAAAACAATGATATGTAACATGGTACATTTACCCCAACAACAAGGACTGCTATTTTCACGAGTTCCAGTTTTCTTAAGTGCAGCTTATCTTTCCAACCACCCACTTTACATTGTGAAACACCAGAGCACAAGAAAACATACAAGATGATTTACATAGAAAATCTTTATAGTCTAACAACAAAGATTCACAGCTGAAGCATTGTCTATGAAGTTAGGCTCTATACTTTTCAAGTAACGAGTTAAATCAAGCTTTCATTGGTAAAATTTGTGTGAAAGAAATGCGAATAATTGACATGTCATGGGGTTGTTGGATTGGTACAACTGCATTAATTAACATTTCCCTTGGTTTCATAAAAACTACATGAAGTATAAAACAAAATGTAAATTTAAACTACACAAGGAAGAATTAATAGCCCCAGAAAGTCATAGATGATCAAGGAAACACTCCTTATGAATTGTTACTAAAGCATCATACCCAGTATTTCTTCTTAGGGGTTTAACTTCATAATCAAAGGGTATTTCACTTATGTGACAAAAGCAGGGTAAACAATTTACAACCATCTTAAATCAGGCCTGTGCTGTGACATTTTCTTAGGTAACCTATAAGTGGTTACCCAAAATCTTGTAAAGTAACCCAAAACAGGTTGCCTAGACACAAATTCAACTGTTGGAGTGACTTAGGGTAACCTGTAACAGGTTTCCCAAATTTCACTCTGGGCAAGCACCAGGCGAACCTGTTCGACCGTTCACCATAACCGCACAGGCCTGTTAAATACAGTGAAAAATTCGAGAGTAAATCTCCGACCAGATTGCTGGAGCCACCTCCCTCATATACCCTGGAGCCACCTTCCCTATATTATACCCCAAAGCCACCCCCATATACCCTGGAGCCACCTCCCCCATATATGTACCCAGAGGTTGAGGAGCGGTACATGTAACATCAGAATAGGGTCAATAGTTGAACCACGCCAGCAGGCCCTTCCCAGGAAATCGAATGTAACCCTTTTTTTCTGTGTCAGCTTAAATTTTGAAAACAAAAGCAATGTGTAATTAGAATTGAAAAAGTTCCAACCTAATTTGATAGTTCATCAACACCAAAATGTGCATAATCCCACCAAAAAAAAACTTTGAAATGTTATCAAAAGACTACTTTACACATGTATTGCTAAGATAGATCTCCAGGAAGACCACTATGAGATGTTGACGAGAGGAGTCCTCAATCAATAACACAAGACATTTACAGGCCAAAATCACCTGGTTATCATCAGATACTAACTTATTTACAATTTTTATATTAAACTTGATATAGAGAAAGAAACATTTGTATGCCTCCAGCGGGTATTGAATTCTGGATGGCTTAACCCGGTCAACACCTGACCTGAAATTACTCCCAATAGAATGACCCAAATCTTTCTCCATGTGAAGCAGTGACCGGGACACAATATATATATATTTACATATATACATAAGAATTGTACCTCATGTCAAATTTTCATAATGTGGAAACCAATATCAGTATCTAAATATTGCTAAAATCAGACTTCCAATCAGGTTGACATGGTTTAACACTTATGGAACGACACAAGAGGAGGCTCTTGCCATACAATAACAAGATCCGCATAACATGATCAGAAACACTATTGCGCTTAGTCGGATATATTCAAAGCCAGGTGTTTTTTTATTTATAGATTGTCAGTTTAATAAAGATTTACCAGTCCACTGATGCCAAGGTTGATTTTCCTATTGATTCACCATAGTTGCCACTGACAACAATCAATGACGAGCACATGTCATGAAGGCAAAATGTGTACATATAATTTCCAGAAGTATATGCCACACAATATCAGCTTCTTCTTGTCCCTTTCTCTGGGAGAGCTCCAGGAAGCTCCCTCCACACACCTGCTTTTAGAATTGGAATCAGCCAAAGGAAGTGTACAGAGAAGATATATCCCAGAAAAGGTATATATTTTGCAAAAAAAACGTATGTTACAGAGTGCCGACTTAAAAAACGTAACAGGAAAAGAGATGTAGAATTGGAAAGACCCTGAAACATAAGCCAATAATACAAAATGTGTTGATCCTTCGTAACAATGAGAAAATAAATTTAGTCACAAAAATAATGCAAGTACAAATCACTGAGATTGCAGAATGGATATACAAATAGAGCTCGTAAGAACTACTCTGTTGACTGGAGTTGACAAAGAAATGCTGGGTGTTTATTACTTGTACTGTAAGTCATTTCACTCATATATACATGTAGTTCTTGCACAAAACATATGTTGATACTTTTGTATTTTCCTATTACAAAGACATCGGTCCTGCAGTAACATTACAACTGCACTGTGTCAAACAGGTGTTGTCTAGCTCTCCACTCGGACTGTCCTTTGAATCCAAATCCTCTACTGTAACAAATTTATGTTATATTGAATTTGTCCCAATGTCTGAGATAAATAGTCACCTTTTCATAACTGCTCATCATAATGCAAGGCTGTCAAGTTATGTTGGAGATGTTGATCATTCGCTGTTTTTCTGGCGTCACTAAATTCACTTTGAAACTTGTTATCACTGGGGCAAGTTGCTTGAAAGACTATTAGTCGCTAACTCTAGGTCAAATCACTGATAACGAATTACAGATAGACCTTCAACATAGCATATCTCATCTAAATTACCTCATAGCAGATTAAATTGAATAGTGCTTCAAGCAACAAGCCCCCGATCTTGCGAATTATGTACTGGCCACCTCTACACACTGTGGTGTCTCTGTACCAGTAACCGCGACTTGGTCATTGCAGTGTTTGTTGTTTATTTCCATACCAGGTGGAGTTGTTCCCCTTTTCTCTCCATTGACCTCCATGATGACCGGGTGTTTTAGTGGTTCAGTTTGTGGGGTATTGTCTCTGTTAACATTATGACCTTTCACAGTGGAATCCCAACCACATGTATAGAGTTTATCAGCACTAATCCAGCACAAACCCCGGACAAAATCATTGTGGTCCCGGTCCTGAAACCTGCAAGAATAACAACATTTCTGGTTAGATATTACGTTGATTTATTACATGTGAAAAATGGGAAAGAACTTTCAATGACTGATGCCCCACTTGATGGAACCTCGGAAACCCCCCACCGTAATAGCTGAGGTTAACTTGTGCAACTCCCAGTCAAACACCCAAGGACCAATTAAAGACTTGGGCCTGAGCGATACACTGAAGGCAGATCAGCTGTCCAAGATTTGTTTGTCCGATTGGGGTTTAAAGTATTTAACTTATATGACTACAGATTGTCCTCCTGACACTGCTCCTTGCCTTATTACGGCTGAACACCGAGAGGACATCTTGTAAAAACCACCCCCACAATTGCTGGATCGAGGGACTCCCTCATATACCTGATGCCAGAAAAATGGAGTTGATCCCGTGAACGTAATTCGATGGGGGTGTGTCACTTGAGAAATGGAGCAGCTCTTTGATACATAGATATAGAGGATGCTACAGACACAATAGGAATATATAAATTTACCTTAGTTGAAGAGATGTGGAGTCAATTTCAGACAGTGCTACTGAACAGTCTTCTGATATTGAGGCTAATAGGGAGGGGCTGTGGAGAAAACAATAATCACAAATTTATAACAAGCACACAAGCTGAAAACCTATGCAAGTAAGGATTCAAACTTCTACCCATGAGAACGCAGGTAACTGGAAAGTTACCTATATTGATTCAAATATATTTTTTTGTAAGAATTAAATCAAACTTGATTATTATCCCTAAATAGTAGTCAGTTGAACCAGTGAGGAATATTTATGACAATAAATGTGATACTTTTCTTAATCATTCTCAATCAACTCAGAAAGACTTTATTCTGTAACCCTTATTTTTTTCATTCCGGTTTTACTTTTTAAAATATTTGAAAATCCATGTTCTTATTTTCGAAAGGAAACTAGTACTGCAATATCTGAACATACATGTACTTTCAATCTTGTTTAAAATTTGAAAAAGTACATTTTATAAGGTGAAGTAAAAGCTTACGAATGAGATGAGAATTGAAGCCTGTAGACTGGTCGAGTATGAGGAGATCCATAAGCTGGTTTGTCACCATCTTTACGTGTGTCTAACACACACAGCTCTCCTGTCTCGGAACCCACCCCTATCACATGTTCACTGCCAGGCTTCCAGCATACACACGTCGGACAAGATGTCAGACATTGCTTATCTGTAAACACACAATCAGGGGAGTTTCATAGTTTAAATATATTTATATAATAACTCTTTTTGTAGCAATTAATCAGTACTGTGTTTTTGAATTTACTTGAAGTTTCAACAAATAAGAATAACATGATTGTTTACTTGACTGGTGTTTTACACCATGTTTAATGTACTTTAACTCATACTAATGCTTGTGTCTGTCAAGTGGATGAAGGACAAAACCCTCTAGGTAACTGCCAACAGTAGGAGAGGAAACAAAGCAATACCTGGCTATTCAATGGTTTCTTTCAGACATACTAGCGTGGCATAATGTAGCGAAAGTTCTCATGAACATTGGTGAGAGAATTGCCTCATCCAATGTGATACCTTTAACAAAATCTTATATGGTCACAGGAAATTTCAAAGATTGTCCGCACTTCTCATATATAGTACTAATTTTTTTCTCTCCCGACAGTCCAGTATACTAACCCTCTATAGCTGTACACCTATCTACTGTGGATTTAAAAGATCTCACTTACCCTACAGTTCAAAAGTTAGTTTTTGGATTAATGTTTATGATGACAGAAAATTAATCTGACAGAATTTCATTCTATGCATAGAAGTTTAAAGACGTATAAAACAGATCAAGTATTAATCTGATGGGTCGGAAATTTATTTTAAACTTACGCCTAAGTCTCTTCTGCTATGGTTATTTCTTATTATGGGCCATATTGGTATAATGGTAAACGCTACCAACCACATTTTATTGGTTCAGTTGACCAACTGTGGTTGGTATTGAATAAATCCCAACCTAACAGTTAACTATCAAAGATAGACCTGTAAGTCATGTGATATGATCTGTGATATTTCACATAATTCACTCCACTTCCAGTCCTAGAAACAATGGAAAGTTAAAAAGATACCAATTCTCCATTCAGGTCCTATCGCTGCACCCAACAACAGCAACACTAGATACAGCTCTTCAAAACAGAGTGGCATAACTTGAATGTTGTCACCAGAAGTCAAGTAGAAGCAAACAAGACTTACAAGCATATTATGTAGGATTATGTAAGAAATTTTTGAAAATATCAACTTAGAAACAAACCTATTTGCCTGGCCGGTCTGGAGTTTCTAGAGTCCCATAATAATACACTATTGTCCTGAAATTAGAAAGGATTAAATTCATTAACAGCTGTTATTTACATCCATATTTGATTTCTTATGATTGAACTGAATAAAGAATAACACTCTGTACGAGATGAATTTCCACATTCCAAGTGATAAAACAATTTGATTAATTGATTGATGTTTTACGCAGTGCTTAAGAGTATTTCCCTTATATGACAGCGGTGTATTCCAACAATAATTGTCACTAGCACAACCAAGATGTAAAACGTTATCATAATGCTGGAAAGGTGATTTTCTTCCAGCGCTAAATAGTGCTACTTTTCAAACAAACTGCCCCTAGCTAGAGGGCGGCAACAAACGAAGACAAGACAGGACAATCACAAGATGCGTTATTAAGATAGTAAACAACAGATTGCCTTCCTGTCGACAGTTAGCTAAGAGAGCATCAGGAGACTCCCAATCAACCACCTGCTACAACAAATTCACATAGATTATTATACAAGTGTTGTTCCCAACTGATAAGTTTATAGCACAAATACTGCTTTTAAACAACTTGTGTAATCAAGGATTTTTACTTGGTGGTACCGGTATCATAATCTTTTGTTACCGACAATTCCCTATTTGCTTAAATAAAATATTTGTACTTTTGATTCAAATGTCCAAAAAAAATTATTCAAAGCTTCATGCTAATAAAACATCAAATGATATTTGATATGATGTTTCATTCTCAAACATGCAGCATTTGTATAATGTTTGTAACAAATGATAACAATGTTACAAACGAAATGTAATTCGAGAAATAGTCAGTATTATATTAATTGTACCATTATGAGAAATAAGAGTATATTTACAAACCTGTGAGGATGATAGAAAGATATCGGGATGTACTGGACTATAACATACTGTTTCTACTATATCTGCATGAGCTGTGGAACAAATTCAAAGAATTGTTAAAACACAATGCAGGAATATGCGATAACCGACTGATTTATAGTTTTTTAACGCTCTGCTCAATCATTCAATAGAGTGTTACTTATATGAAGGTGGCGTTCTTCCAAGATTGATTGATTGATTATTGTTGGATGCCATATTCAGCTATATTTCAGCTAGACTGCGGCAAGAACATTTTTTTTTTTTTAATTACCCATACTGAATTTTTTTTTTTAACAACTAAGATAACTCTAACTAATAGCCCCCAGGAGTTAAAAACCTATTACAACTTCAACAAGTGATCTGGTTTTTTCATTATAAATAATGTTCCTAGAGTGCTGAGTGGAGACAGCAGGACTTCAGTTAGAATATACTGCTCTGGACTGATATATCAAAGAGTCATATTTGGTCAGTTTTATTATTTAAAATATTTTTGATTGTCCACATTGCCCTAAAAAAGAACTGTCATTTCTTAATAGGAGTTTTGTGTGAAATCTGCACTACAATGAATATAGGGTACAATTTATTTATGAAAAGTAAACAAATAATGCCTCTTGTAAGCCCATTCAGACAATACAGTGAATCAGTGTAAGCTCATTTGTAATCTCTCTCCTTGTGTAGGATTAATTTAAAAATATATTGAACACAAAGTGGATGATCTACACACTGAGCTTTCTAAAGGGAGATAATGAAGATTATGTGTTGCATTTCTAAAGGGAGACAATGATGACATGGATGTCTGAAGAGATAATGATGACAATTACATGATGAATCTCTTAACAGAGATAATGATGATTACATGTTGAATTTCTAAAGGGAGATAATGATGATAACATGGTTTCTTTCTCTGAGTAAACATCCCAATCCTGTAGGTTTGTAACTGTTCTCATCTTATCCAACAGGCTTTTTTATTACCACAATTTAAGAAGAAAATATCAAGTTTCAGGAATTGCTGTTATTGTAGAACAATAGGCTGTACATTAAGTTAGCCATTGTGATGTCTGGATGGTCTGTTAGACTAGATGTTTGCTATGTATTTCACCTAGGATGTTTTATTAGGGGCCTTCTTGCAATTTTTGTGAACATGTTTTGAGCTGCATGTAGCTGGATTTTATTCAAATATTGGCTATGCAAAATCTCTCCTCAGCGGTATCAGATGGATAACTATATAGTTACCGAATGGCACTCATTTTAATTTATTGAGTGTATGTGCAAAGTCAAAGTAATTTGTTAATCTTTATTTCAACACAGCATTGTTCAACTTCCCAGATCACTGTTCGGGATTTTTTTTTTTGTGTGAAAATTGGCTTTTTTGATTTTGTGTGAAGGAGACCTATCTTGGGCCCTAAATCCGGCCTAGCTGAAACCCTGTAAGATTATTGACATTTTAAGACTGTGCTAGCCCAATGGGTGAAGGAAACCACCCTCAAAGTCTCTGGTAACAAACATTGATGAGGGAGGGCAATCACATGGCACAAGATCCCACATCAGTTCCGCATTCTCCCTTAGCTCTAAGATCACCAGGGCAACATGAAACTCACTACAAACAGATGCCCATCTGTGAGGTGCCATACTTGGTATTTGTACCATGAATTATTTAACATTTGAAAATTATGTTCTGAAGATAATTATATCAAGACATAAACAATAATATTTCAAATGTTTCTCATCAAAAATATATCTGAATAAAACAAATAATGTTGCTAGAACGAAGCTTTAAAGTTAATATTTCTAAAATAAATAAACATTTTCTTTTCCATTTAATTATATAACACTTTCAATAATAACCAAATGGACAACTGTTTTATCAGAAATTATTGGCATGTTTATAGGAAGCTTTTTTGGTAATTTCCATAAAACTTGTGGCACACACATGTAGCTGCTGAATGAACAGGATAAAAGAGGTCAGTAAAAACGTACTAGAGTTATTAAGCATTTGGAACATTCTTGAGGGGAAAAAGTACAAAACTTTACATCTTGACAGTTTTGTATTTAGGAATTTACCATATAATTGGACAGTTTAAATGAAACTAACTGGTCATTACATGGTAGAATTCCCCTGGTTAACATGCCAGTTATAGTCAGAGATTATCCAACCCAGTATCGCTCCTTCAACTTGACATTTAAATTACCACATTGCAGAACAACGAGATCGTCTTGCATGCAGCCAGCTCTTTTTTTTTTTGTTGTCTCAAGAGAATTGGCTATCAGCTTGCGGTAGATCCAGCTGATTGGTTGTAATGGACAGGATAGAATGGGCCACAAAGGGGCTTTTAGAGTTTGTCATCTTGTTGTGGTTTTGGCACACTTTATATTTTGGGGTAATCTTGTACTTAGTTTGCAAACTGGGCTATGTCATTGGCATTCAGTCAGCAAGTCAATTAAACATTAGGCGCAAGTGAAATGTACCAGATCAAGCAGTAGTACACCAAACTATTTCTGATGCAAGAAAATGCTACAGTGCTGGAAACAAGTTGAAGGTATAAATTCAAAGTGTCACAGACACTCTAAGGGCTAATACTCCCCAGTTGATATACAGAAGGAAGACTGCAGTAGTGAGGGTATTACAGGTCATGTGACTAATGGGAATACAGCAGTCAGATCAAGACCTACTGTTATATCATGTTACACACAGTAAACAGCTGCCACTGATCAGACATTTATACCGGCTCATAGTACTCCAGTACTTGTCCCTTTTTAACTTTGCCATGGGTGGTAATATTTGCCACCAGCCATAGTTTTTAAGCGAAAACCTTGCTATACTTGGAAAATTTTAAAATAATGATAATCAAAGAAATAAAAAAACAATCTAGAAATTAAATAATGTAATGCTGAAGATGCATTTAGTTCATGTAAGTTAAATAGGAAAATTGTTTCTAAAAGACTTCACACCAATAGCAAATACACACAAATGATATATGATTATATTCATATTGGTAGTTTGTTTTGTACACTGATCTCCTGATTCGATCCGGAAAGATTGGAACAATTAAATTTAATCTTAAGCCTTCAAGTTCAAATAATGTGCAAATATTTAGAACAATTGTACTGCTGTCACTGTTAAACTAGTGTTTAAAAGTTTGACTAATTTTAAAGGATTGGAACCTATTACCGTCTCAATAGTATTATTTTGTTTATACTTTCAACAGTTTTTAACAGAAATATAGAACATAGAAAAAAATAGTAAAAATATTTAATAGGTTTTTCCACTGAAAAAAATAATCCTCTTGGAAGTACTCTCTACCTGACAACATATTCTAAAACATACAACCATTAAGCAGAAAGTTTGTAATATTGTACTTTTTAAATATTCAAATGATTTAGTTGAAGCCAAAAAAAAACCCACAACCAAACAGTATAAAACAAACCTGTAGGTCTTTAGATTACAGACGGTACATAGGTTTATCAGGGCTTCATGTTTGAAATGAACAGGAGAGCTAAAAATCACTCACCTGGTTGGTTTTAGAAAAGTATTTTCATTATCTAGATTCTAGAGTAGTGAATTCTTTTTAGCATAATGTTAAATTGGACAGTCTGCTAGAGCTGAAAACAATGTTAGGTACATTCTTTAATTAGGTGAGCTTTAGGTGAGAATGAGTGATCACTCTCCTCAAATGTGAAGTCCTGGTTTACGTAATAGAGCTGCCCCAACAAACTGAGACACGATGATGATAATATATAAAAGCAGATAAAAGTAAACAATATAAGAGCCACTTTAAACAACCAGAATATGTGTGATTTGAAGCATAATGAAATGCAAGAACTTAAAATAAACTTGGGAGTTCTTAACTGATGGTGGAGCCAAGAAAGATGAGTATTTCCAGACTAGGCTGAGATAAAGAGGACTGAAATGTCAAACATGTCAGAGCTGATAAGGAGGATCTACAAGACGTTCAACATCCCTCTAGATTATCTCTATAATTGTGTATATGTCCAGAGTTGATAACTGAACTAACACAGAATTTCAACATTCACTCAACTTATCTGCATATTGTGTATTGGTATGGAACTCGTGGGCTGAGGACCAAATAGTTCTATGTCGACTTTTCCTTGAGCTGAGAAAATCGAGGTTGAAAGTTTTACCCATGCCATGTTAATCTATTGACAACCATAAATTACTTTAGCATTTCCTCATGGAATTACTTCGCCTTATGTGATGTTACTTTGTGACATAGAACTTGTTAGTCCTTAGATCCCTATCAATAGGTTAACTGTAAAATTCATAAAAGTGGACCTATTTGGTCCTCAGCCCACGATATAACCGAGATCTCACGTGACACAAAAACATAGTACTGAGTTCCACACCGAGGTGAATGCCAAGTGAGCTTATGGTAGAGAATGTATTGTCTCATATATCTGAAGATGTCTGGGTAATTTGAAGCGTTTCAGCGAATGAGGATCAGACGTCTGACACGCTGATCACTGAGCCACGGCCGAGGGCAATCAGAACAAAGAAAGACACAAGAGGAAATTTGAGTTGTCTTTCATTCTTTACTGGTACATTTATCTTCTTATACCAGCTACTGCGTTTTTTATTTGTCTGATTTGTTGTCTTGACTTTCTCTGTCTAAAAGTAGTTTTTTTAATAACTTTAATTTAAAAGAAAAATGTCGTTGTCAATTTAAAATTAACTTTATCAAAAAATGTTAATTTTTGCTCACTCTGCGAGCTCATTGTTGTACTTTTACATTAATATTGCACTTTACTTGTTACCAGACTTCTATTGGCCCGTAATTTTCTGAAATAAATGCAATAAGCGGCCCAGATAATCGCAAAGTTTAAATTTGAGATGGTTTGTACTACAATATTTCTTGACACCATTACGACATTTTGACGTGGACAGTTCTATATATCTCACCGACGTTCAGACAACCACACAAAGGTTAATCCGCATACAGACGAGATATATCTGTCTTACTTGAATATCTAGAACAGAGGTATTTATTCTGCTAGTCACAGTCGATTTAGCCTTATCACAAGATAATTGACCATTTTTTTTATGTGCAGTTTTCTGCTTGACTTATAGTAAAAAAAAATTTAAACAATAAACATCCCAATGTTTACATGTAAAAACATAGGTAGTTGCAGTTCGCAGTTGGTTTTCTATTCTGGTTAGGGAATTGCCAGAATAGAAAACGAACTACAGAAATAGATTTCCCATGTTCATGAACATTTCGTGTAATGAATGAGTCATAATTATGTGCCGAAGTATTTATGGCAATGTCACAGGTAAAGATGTAATAGGGTTTCCTAGATGGGGGTATGTTCCCTAAATGTTGTACATACCTTATGCCTAGAAGTTTTGCAGAATGCTGACGTTTCCAGACTGGTTCCAAACCGGAAATTAATTGAGTCAGACCTGTGGGAGCATGTGTAAGAGCTACAGCTCCAAGGACACGTGGCAGCATTTCATTTGCAGCCCGTTTCCTCTAGCTCTTTTAACGTTAACGATCGTATGTCTTGCCATTTCATAATATGAAAGCCGCTAACGACCATCTGTGAATCAGGCGGTAAGTTGATACTGATACGGTGTGTATTGAAACCGTCCTTTATGTCGCCGATTAATCTGCATGTGTTTGATTTAAAATGTAAATTTAATTTGATCAGGTATAAGGGTGCAGATCTTATAACTACGTTAATGGCAAGTCTTTGAATGTCACCAGACGCCTCAATCAACCAAATTGGCTTATCTCGCCTATATTAACCTTCCCACTACTTCAAATAACATTAGCGGCTTGAAAGACCTCTAAAGATCGGCATTCAACTGCCGATCGACAAAATAGGCAAATCAAACCCATTTAATTTCCTTTTGCTCTAAGTCGGCTAAGAGATTTCCATTTATTGATGATATCAGACCAATTGGTCGTTCTTGTCGGGTGTTATAACTAACGTTTACAGAAGGTCGTTAGAGAGACCTTCGATAAACAGATTCGTGCGATGAGTTTCCTCTTTTGTAGAAGAAACAAATAAACATATACCCATGGCTTTCTTGGTTAGGTCTTTTTAGAATGGATTTACTAATTCTATGTTCCGTAAGAAGGAAGCGGATTTTATAATCACGAATTTCGCAGTTGAAAATATCTTTTGGTCTTTTGATTGATCAGCTGGACGTACTCAACGGTTAGCACATTGTTCTTGAAGAATCTATTTGAGAGGGATCATTTCAACAACCTTGTCAACTGTTACTTGCCCGGCCTTGACTGTTTCAAATATTATTACTACAACTGATGAGTTTAACATAGTAAAGTATTCTAACATCTCCGAAGAAAGTTATTGTATTCATTTTGACTCAACTTTTCGGTTTATTGATCAAACCATCATTATAAATAATTGTAAGCAGAGAAATATGTACAAACAGGTGCAGAAAATAATTTGGGCAGTTAAACTTTAAAATAATCATAACATCTAAAGTAATTAAGTTTCAGATAACCATCTTATAAATTACATAATGTCTGTAAGATTTGGTTAAAGGTTTGACCAATACACCGATACCTTGACTTAAAATTAATTCATTATCTTTCTTCGGAGTTGTTACTATTTTTTTTAAGTGATTATTTCATTTCTCCTGATATGTTCTTAGCTGTTTGTTCTCTAACTTCACAATGATAGTTTACTCATAGTATAAATAGACAACTGGATTTGAAATAAGAAATTGAACGCAGTATCTAAGAAATGAAGAATTTATTATACATGTTCTAGGTTATGTAACTCTAAACAAGCTGAACAGAATCAGCCTGATAGCCTTAATATTTGATTTTTGAGATTGATTTGTTGATTGTTGGTTGATTGGTTGGTATTGGTTGATTAATTGTTTGATTGGTTGGTTGATTAATTAGTTAATTAATTTATTGATTGGTGGTTGGTTGATTAATTAATTGGTCGACCGACCAACCGACCGACACACCCACCCACCGACGACCGACGATCCACCAACCCACTCACTCATTCATGCATTAAGGCAACCAATCACTATTTCACCCGCACGCTCATTCACTAACGACGAACTGAAAATCCCATACATTAAACGGTCGATGGATCAGTCAACCAAGCCACCAACCAACGTAGCAATCAATTAATCCATCACCCAACCAAACAACTTCATAATAAATGCCTATTTGTCTTTCACAAGATTGGGAGTATACACAAATGACAACATTGTTGATACTGATTGATGCAGTTCACATCTCCAAACTTACTGCTATAGAGGTTTCCCCTTTTAAAGATAAGGAAATTAAACCTTTTGTCTGCAAAATTACCTTCTTTGTCGATAATTCCCACGTTTAGGAATACGTCTGGACAAAGCCTCAAAAGAACTAGTCATAAACAGGCATATTCCTGGCAATCTGACAACTTCCTCAAAGTACACAGCTTATAATAGGATTCCCTGAATATGGTTTTATTCCCCTCTTCAACATTATAGATTAGGTTCCGACTAAACTTGGCAAAATGTTGACGTTTCCAGACCCCGGATCAAACACACTATAAATTGAGTTAGACTAGTCTTTGAAATGACAAGAACTACAACTCCTTTGACACCAGGAATGCGTTTATATTAACATAGTTTCTCTCAAATCATAATCTTATTCTCATGCTGACGATAGCCGCATATTTTCTCACCACCCGGGAAATGGTTCTCAGCCGCACTGTAAACGCTTTTGAACTCGTCTTTAATAGTATACTATGAAACCCGCTATTGACCATCCGTAAACGCAAGCTATCTCGTCACTTGAATCAGTTCAGATTCGTTTGGCTTTTAAGCGGATCAACTATAAAACAAAAGGTAATTTCTCTTGATGATATTTTTTGTTAAGTGTGGTACATACGTTACTTTATTAAAATTAGGAGCAAGTCAATGGCGTACAAGATACCACTTTAAGTACTGACACTACACATGCTGTCAAATCTCGTTTTCAATGGACATCCCACGACAATTCAAACCGACCAAATCCCCAATTTCCAGATGATTGGACTAGAAACTTCGATAGCTAACACATGCTAGTAAATTAGTGGGCGTAGCTCCATTCGGAGGAGATTTTCTTATCTAGCCAGAAGAAAAGCTATGGAACAAAAGCCCAGTCCCTCTTCTATCGATTTCTAATGAGAACAGGTTGTGCATAGTTCCATTGAATGTGGTAACCAAAAGCTACACGAGCTATTGGGAAGTGAAACTGTAAGAGCATTCCAACCATTCCTTACCTGCAGAAAAATAATTCTAATTGAAAGTTATCTTCAATCTGCATACTCCAGCGAAACTAAATTTCAATGAATGGGAAATGAACCGCATATAAATCTCTTCTTGTATCGTGACTCGTGTACATATATTTGGAAAAATATATATGTTTTTTAATAAATGGAGAGAGAAAAAATAGCTTGCCACCACCGTGATTCGAACCCGGGGCCATGGGGTTACATCACTTTGTTTATCAAAAATGTTTTAAACTGTTTATATTAACGTTATTGGGATATTTTTTCAATCGTCGCGATAACTGTGAGATTAAAATTCTTCACAACGAGGTAAGCAATGATCTGTGACCAACGACTTGTGCGAAAGTTGAAATAACAACATCCTTCTTTATTTGAAAATGAATCGCTCAGTGCTATGACTGTTAAACAGCATTACAAGTTGATATGCATTTGAATTTACATCTCCTCGCCAAAGGTAAAAATCCACTCAAACAGCTTTGTGTAAACAGGATATGCCACGTGTAACGAGACAAGGAGATCCCGACCCCTGTGGGAACAACCCACAAATACCCACGTGGTTTAGCATTTGTCCAGTCTCATAATACAGCAGATAACTGTGAAGATATTTGACGGTGAGCACATAAGACCAATTCGAACAATGTAATTACTCCATGCATTCACAATACATTATTCATTTTTCTGAAATCTGTAATTTACCCTTTTACAATTTAGTCAGAAGTATAGTAATAAACTGTCCACATTTTAGGGGCTTAAATTTACAGAAAAATGCGTTAAGATAATAAAAAAAATGTAACTGACTAAAACTGCTTTGTGATTTTGAACCCTGAAAAGATATGATATTTTGCTGCCCTCATCTATTAATTTTACAAAAGCCGTCTGGAATTGTTAGCTCTTATAACTCCTTTCAAAACTTTTGTTGAGCAAACACTTGAGCAGTTGCAGATTGTAAAGAAACACTTATTACATATCAAGCGACAATTTCGTGTATTGACGTTTACCTACCTACGGTAATATATAACGCACTGACGATTGTCTCTGGCCCAAATACTACCACGCAATATAAAAAACTCGACAAAAATCAATCTGCAAGTTGAAAAGGAGAAAACAAGAAAAAACACTTAACTCAAATAACTGTTTAACTAAACGGAAGCTACAAGGGTGATATAATACCATTTCCTATATCGTCTTCGGTTACCATCGATCGTTCCCAGTTGCTTCGGTTGCAGCTTAACTCTGATTCTAGAAGCGTTATAATTGATTAACACTGTTATATCCGTGAATGTAAAGCCAATAAAGCGTATCTTACTCTGGTGATGAGAATCACTGATAGGCACCAAAACTCAACAAAATGCCAACCTTCTAACACACATCATCAGGGATTCCGTGCACAATCAATACTCTGTAATCCATACCCTTCCAGAAGCAGGTGCTTGTCAAGAGCAGAGCTATTTGAGTATACAACCCCTATCAGAGAAATTAATTTACAGGCAAGTACAACAACCGTTCTTCTATACGCGCTTGTAATTCCTCTCCAGTAGACTTTGGGTCGCAGATTGTGTAAAGAACATGATGTAGATAAATGTCGCCGTATTGTTTGACCATATCGACTAATTCGATAATGGTTTCCATGACAAGATGATGACCCATATTATCATTGAATCAGACCAGTAAGTTTATAACAGCCTCAGAATCGGTCTGAATCATGACAAGCTCAATAGACTTTGATTTGGTATCAATAATGAAGAGGACAGTATTTCTTTATGTACGGGTCAGTTTGTCGGAGTAGACCTCCTCAACCCTGAAGCTTTCAAACATATCACAATACTGATTAAGCTTTATTCTAAATCTGCACTGCTTAGAAAAAACCTTATCGACCAAGAGTTAACATGGTTGCTTTATTTATCGTATGCTTTACGTTTTTCGCTTCACTGTTTCACCCCATGGTGGTCCTGTCCGCTTTAATTGAAAGGCCCGATCCGTCTTCCGTAGTCGTATATACATCAGTATAGTAATACAATTCTTGCAATGTTTTCTTTGACCAGTGTGGTTCATGTGTTGGAATCTACGAAAGACTGATCGGACCTTCTTTATATATGATGAAATCGACAATGGTACCTAACGTTATCGGAGACCATTTTCCTGAAATATACCAAGAAACATATGTGTCCGCAAAATAAAGAAGGTACACAATAGATGAGTCCTGGTAAAAATTAACTTTGCCCTGGCAAATTAAGAAAGTATATAATGCGGGATTGAAGATACCAATTAATATCCCGTTCTACTTATAAATAAAACACAATAATGGAGGGTGTATCATTTAATTTCACAATGCTAAATGAAGAACATATATATAGGTTAGGGATGGTACCACCTTATGCCTCATCCTAAGGGACAGAAACACACAACACGTGAGTGATTGTGCACAATAGATTTTCCTTGTTCAATGAAGAAAATGCACGGGTGAACGATGGTACCAAGTATTTCCCATTGATAACATCATTGCGAATCGATGTGTCTCAATAACTCGGTTGGGTTTCCATCGCCATGACAAATTAAACCCTCTGAACTCTGAACTCATGTTGACTTCGCCTTGCATGAGTCAACATAAATGTTCCAACAGATTACAACATTTCACATTTTATAGTAGTAACAGAGTGGCTTATTATTGCAGGGCTACATCTCTGTCTTTTTGCCTTCTGGCTAAGGGTGGTTTGTTTGAAGAATAGCAATGCTGCCTTTACTTAGGACTGGAGGAAAATTAACTTCCAAAGTTATGGAAACGCGTCACATCTTGGTTGCGCTAGTGTCAATTGTTGTTGGAATATACCGCCATCAAATAAGTGAAATACCCTCGAGTACGACGTTAAACACCAATCAATCAATCAATCAATATCTGTCTTTTTAACTGAAATACCCTTGATAAGAACGGGAACGACAATCAATCAGCTCATTGGCTATAATTTTGTAGAGCGGATAGGGCCAGGATTTTTGGCTCTTGTTCTATAAAGACATGTTAGTTACAGAGTTACAGTTTGGATAATCAAATCACGTGATATGCCTTTATCAGAACAATTGGCTCGCCAGTAAGATTGCTTTATCCAACATGTATGTGTCCAATGAAAGAACTTTGTATCAACAGCACGGATAATCGTTGTAGAAAAGACCATAGATCTTCGAAATGGATATACATGTAGCTGTCTCCCATAATTTGGTAGCATATGTCTAGATGCAGATGATCCCAGACAAAACATCCGGGTATTCTACTGACAGTCTGCTTGGCGGATTGATTTCTCTGGAGGTGCATACATTTTTAACGACACGACCAATGTCCACCTGTATGCCAGAAAACAGAAAATGTATCGACTCTTGTGTTGAAAACTGAAAGACTATGTATAAGTGTTTAAAGTAGATGGTCACTAACGCTTACGACTGACTAATTGCTTGATTTCAACGTGGTCTGTCTGTTGCTGCTCATTTTATCAATATTGGAGCCATCTTTCTGGAATATTCCTTATCATTTTGATAACATCCTCAATAGAGAGCTGATTAACAAGACTTGGCAAGGTCAGTGTGGTTTATTGCCAAATAAAATTGATCTTATCGACGTTCAATTTCCCAAATCCGGTCATAGAGTTCCTGTAGCAATGAGATTCAATAGATTTACTGTGGAATAGGACGTAAACGAAGAGAAGAGATAAATAATTCACAGTTTACACTGACCTTATCATATCTTAAATCTAAACGATCAGGTGGTGGATTCAGCTTTCGAGACAAATTTCATCCGAATCATTCTTGTCAAAATTGCTGTAACAACGAACTGCACTAGCTCGTAAAATATGTCTGGATTTTTCAAAGATAACTAAATCTTCGCCATTGTCTTAGAAAGGATTTATGTTGTTATCACCATGTAAATAGGAGATTAATTTGCCTAACGCTACGGGGCACATTTTTGCAATTGTGTCGCTGATGACAGCATCAGCGTTAACCTCCGCATACTTTGAAAATCAACAAATAATTCTTACGATATCTTGCTGATGACCTTTGTTGGAATAATGATCATTTTTAATTGGATGTTTTTGCAATATATCTATTTTATAAAACCCATTACTGTTATTTTACACCTTACACGTGTGCCCTTTTTGTTGTCGAATAATAAAAGATAAATTGAAACATAACTACATTTGGAATGTATATCTTTTGCGCTCCATTAATGTTACCTGATAAAAGCAAATATACTATTATAACAATGATGTTTTGTTTTACAAAACTATCATCCGAAAAGCCGGCGTAAAATGTGCTCCCAAAAAGTAATCCCACGTGACTTGATTCCGTAATGAAAATCCCTTCCGGGGACCCAGCCTCGAAATGGCCTGAGAAGAAGTAAATTTCCAACCAGTCTGTATTCGGATATAAATTAATAAATAAAGTGTCCTTTAACTGCGTTCATCCATATTTTTAATTTAATTTATTCTCCCATTATCTAAATGACAATTCCCGTCAATACTTAATAAACAATTTTACCGAAACCCAATGTAGAGAACTACAATTGTAGTAGGCTCCACTGGGATTAAGTATACAAATGTGGTGCAAATTGCAGCGTGGTG
>JAVFBX010222938.1:0-11260 GCA_034783855.1 Mopalia kennerleyi | reverse complement strand
GGAGTATTGTTGCAATCAATTGTATTATGTCATAATTGCATGGAAAGAAATTGTTACTTTAAGAACCTTTCAGTAACCACCAGAAATTTGTATTTCATATGAAGAAAGGCTAGTTTGGAATTAGTTCATATAGAGAAGAGGCTTCGGTAGTATAACATACATCGGAGTCGGACATCACACAGCCTTTCACATTTTGCTGTACCGAAATATTGAGCGGAAAGGGTACGTATGGGGGGTGTGGGTAGCTTTCTTTTAGTAATATTTATTTTTGCATCTAGTAATTATGATATCTTTGTATGTTGACAGTGGTGTCCAGGTTGGTTTCCTTCACCCATTGAGCTAGGACACAGTTAAATTAGTGAAATAGACTTAAATACGGCGTTTAATCCTAATCAAACAAACAAAGATATTGATGAAAGCTCACTAAATGACGTAGTATGTGGATGATTACAACATTTACCTGTCTTGTTTTCATTAACAACAATCTGCAATGTTGTGTTTCCATTTGATACAGCAAAAGCGGTAAATTCAGACGCGTTGACATTTTCTGCCATCGCTTGTTCTGAAATTTCCATCCGACCTTGGAACAGAAACGGGGATTCATCAGTTGTGTTCACCAGGGTAACTGCTCCTATTCCGGAGAAAGTGGAATTCAGGCCATCAAATGTCTGCAAGTGGTTGCCGGCCACAAATGCTGTAGAAATGTGATAAGAAAATTCCAGATTGTAAAAAACACTTTTTTCTGTACACATTTGAATGAAGAGGAATGCACACAAAACACTACATTTGCACTATGACTTCATGTGATTAACAAGGGGTTTAAAATGGCAATCGTCCCGGGTCGCCTATCACCAGCAGGGGAAGGTGGGGGAGGAGCGGGAGGAGGGGGGTGAGTCTATTGAAACCTTGCTTTTGTGAGAATTTGCTTAAGTCGACACATCATTGACGCTGTCTGGTAACAGTCCAAAAACCCTCGGAATGTGAGCGTTTATATGCGTTTTGAAAGTTTGTCCTTGTGCCTTTCGTCTCCCACTTGTCAGACTATAATCGGAACTTTGACTGTTGTAAAATACTTAAGTCACTTGTAGTGACTAGTGCGTCACTGCATAATAAAGTCAAGTCACTCCATTGTCTCGGATTCTGATTTTTTCACGGGTTACTATATGAGGATCTTTTCTACTTTTCTTTTATTCGAGATTAACGGACAGACGGCCGGATTGCTAAAATGATGAATCCATAATAGAAAAAGGCACAACTACAGTTAATAGTTAATGTGCCTACCAAGTTTCATAAAGATTAGCTTCATAGTTTTCGAGTTCTGCTCCGGAAACGGATTCGAGCCATCCCGAGGAACGGACAGACAGACTGACAGATTTTTAAAATGATGAATCCATAATAGCAAAAGGCACAACTACAGTTAATGGTTAATGTGCCTACCAAGTGTCATAAAGATTGGCTTTATAGTTTTCGAGTTCTGCTCCGGAAACTGATTCGAGCCATACTGACGAACGGACAGACAGACGGACAGATTTTTAAAATGATGAATCCGTAATACCAAAAGACACAACTACAGGTAATGGTTAATGTGCCTACCTTTATAGTTTTCGAGTTCTGCTCCGGAAATGGATTGGAGCCTACCGGAAGGACGGGCAGACGGACGGACGCTGATCATACCATAATACGACCGATTTTTATCGGGCGTATAAAAAGGAAAAGTTATTAATTTTAATTTATTTTGTGAAGCCATTTGAAGTGATTCCGTTTTTAGGGGAAAAAATCCAAATTTTCAAATTGTTTCGCATAATACCTTCGGAGGCCTGGGCTGGACCCTAGCCTTATGTAAAACGATACATTCGTTGCAATTTACGGTAAAATTTAAATTCGATGAACTTTTCAGTGAAATTATGGTTGATTCAAACAAACTCAGATCATTTTTATTGGGTTACTGGGTCTGATAAATCCCAATGCTCAAAACACAGATTGCTTCTGCTAACTTTCAGAGATTTTGGGGCGTATGCGGCGCCGAGGCGTTCGCCTGGGGCTCGCCTAAGACCCACCTTCAAAATTACAACTGTATCATTGATCATATGTCTACTTACGCCTTAGTCAAATGCGAATAGGACTTTTGATATA
This sequence comes from Mopalia kennerleyi, assembly GCA_034783855.1. Taxonomy (NCBI): domain Eukaryota; kingdom Metazoa; phylum Mollusca; class Polyplacophora; order Chitonida; family Mopaliidae; genus Mopalia; species Mopalia kennerleyi. The sequence continues at coordinate 9,127 of JAVFBX010222938.1, read as the reverse complement.
AGTGTATAAATTAATATTGAATCATACAGTTGACCAATCAATGCAATTAGTGATTTAACCAATCATTTGAGACCAGTCGCGACTTATATGGTTTAATTGTGTCCAGGGGCCTGTCTTACGAAACATGCGTAGCCTACGTTGGTCGTAATTACCATGACGTCCAGTACTGAAAGCATTGTGTCGTCTTGGTAATTACGTACAACGTTATCTACGCATGCTTCGTAAGACCGGCCCCTGACAGATTGTGTGGAGATTTCTAAATCTGTGCGACTTCAAGCTCCGTTTCTTCGTCACATTATACCGCTTAGGCAAAACCTGCAAACTCTTCAAACTAAACTTATCCATAATAAAATAATTAAGACAATACATGTACTCAGCCCTGGGATAAAGTTTTATCAACGGAAGCTTTTCTGTACATGTTAAAACCAATTCACTAACTGACGCTCAATTCCGTATCTAAAGCATTGACAACTATTCAATAAATATCCATAATTACCACCACCCTAAAGGAACCTAAATTGACAAAAAATAATTAACAAAGTAATTAATTTTAATGAATAATAATTCAATAATAGTCAATGTTCGAGAGAGAGAGCGGATCGAAATGAATTAAACGGTTCACCGTACACGGGTTTCCAAGTCAGTTATTACACGAGCACTAATCAAACTATGTCCTCTGTCCATGCACTCCGATCACCATTTTGCAGAATTGCTGACACTCCGATCACCATTTTGCAGAACTGCTGAAAATTCAATCACCAATTTGCACAACTGCTGATTACGGACTATATATCCAGACTTTTCCCCCTTTAATAATGCCAGTGTTGTCGGCAACCTTGGGTATAATGCTATGTTTCAGAGTCAAATTCAAATTTAAGACAAATCCAAAGGTTTTCTACACAAATCGTTCAATGTTATTTTTTGCATTTTTTCCAAGACTCAATTTCGGAGATGGTTTGGGGCAACTTGTGGTGACCAGTTTCCGGAACAAGGAATAGAAGGCCGGAAACAACGAGACAGAGGCAGCCGAAGATGATTCCAGGCCCCCATGGCAACAGTCTGAGCTAAAAACAATATATATGTTAGTAAGTGCTGAGGACAAACTCGAACATCTGGAAGACAGACCACCAAAGGAAATTTCATGTTCGTACACAATAACCTACTTAGTAAATTAACAGGGACGATGTCAGTCGTCTGTAAACATTTTACGATGACCAATACACACACTTAGGCTACTGATCCAAGTGAAAAATACCACTAAACATGTTTTATACAACTTGGACTATGTATCTGTATACTAAGTCCACATACATGTCAGTGTTAGTCGTCTTTCAACCCGTATTCGGACTATTTCACAGTCGCCTTTAGTCTAAACACTCCCACTACGTACTTCGTTTTAGTTAACGGTTTAAGTGAGATTTACCTATTGTTGATCTAAACTTAGGAATGACTTACAAGTACGCTGGAGAATGGAGACAGACATGAGCCACAGCGTGCTGAAAACGAGGCTATCCCAACACCAGAAGTCCTGCAAGTAAAGACGGATGGGATACAAACAAATCAAATCACACGGATAGTGTGCCAATGCGTTTAGCGCTGCGCATGAGAACACAGAATCTAAAAATAACCGTCATAATTTAAACAAAAAGATAGAAACAGTGATGTAATAATAAACCTTTTACCTGACGTTAGTTGGCAAAGTCTCTGCTGTATAGAAGTATAACATTAGGTATGAGGCTGCGATGCCAAATTTACCGATGAAGGTCACTATTTGAATACACAGGTCTTTAGTACCACCGTCTGAAATCAGCAATGGGACGAGTTATTCCAACAAAGTATCGATAACTATCAGTTTTATTATCTAAAATACTGTTTACTAGGAAACTTACATAGACTGTGGCAAAGATGGCTTTTGAGCGGACTGTTCATTTATCAAACATATATTCAACAATATATCAGACGCATCTGTTTTGACTTCATGATTCTGTCTTCAACTGATGATCAGTCTAAAACAGTTACATACATGCTGTGATCTAGCTATGACATCGACGAGACTTCACAAGATTAGTTCACTTCGCTGTATTATTATTTTGTTCAGTTTAAACACCAGTACACGGAAAACTGAAAAGATCTATGCATATCATTAACTGCCCACCCCACCCTGCAAAATCCAGAAATGTGACAAACTTGTTTAACAATTCATTTCAGTGAACGATTATTCCAAATATAGGTGTATAAAGGGTTTAAATATTTCCTCCCATATATTCCTGAACAGTCTTTAATGTTGTGATTTATAAATGAATCCTCGTCGCTGTTTTTCATCAGAATGTGACGGTAACGTTTTCCAAGGTATGCCCCCGGCTTAAATTAAGATAACGTACCCATCGTTAAGTTAAACACACCGGCTAACAGCAAACAGATCGCACACACTGCATGATATCCTATCATTGCGTTTTTGCGACCAAAACTGAAATCAATGAAAGGACAGAACCATCGATGTATCTTGACCAATATGTAAGCTAATGCTTTTTTATACCCTTTTTTTTAAACACAGAACTAGCACTACAAAACTTTTACGATTTATCTTCGAAACCCTAAATAAAATTTGAACATCTTTGGTGCTGCACAGCGAAATGTGGGTTTAGGTTATAAAGTGTACTGACATAAAAGTATGTTACAAGTTTAATTTAAGTTTGTCAACACTAGTCAAAATGGAGCACAGTCTTATATTAGGACTTTATAAGCAGTCCTAAAGGATTCTATGTGATTTTGGACATCCTATAAGATAATTACAAAAACTTATGGATCCTAAAACAAACATACAGAATCCTTTAGGATTTCATTGAAAAATCTTATAGCACTTTTGTCCAAAATCCTATACGTTACTATCTTATCAGCATTAATCTAAATTTCTTGCATATCTATGACAAGGCGTCCATATTGGTTAGATTGCGCGTTTTCATCCCATATCATACTCACTAGCGAAGTATGACGAACAGACCGCAGCAGGCTGGAATATCAACGACCGCTATGATGAAGAAATTAAGGACACGGTCACCAACCATTGCTGGCGACATCAGAAATAAGCCGTAATAGACCAGGCTGTTCACAAACCTGGAAAGGTAAGCAATAACTGCATAACTCCACGTCAACAACTTGTAGAAATTGTTGATCTTTAAGTATGCCGTTAGCATCACCAAAATGAAGTACCAACTCCTGACGCTACCCCGCGATCAATTACTACCAAACAGATCGTTTGCATTTCCACAAGATCTCAATCTCGATCGCGAGAACTTTGCCTTAAATAAAGTTCACTTTTGCAATGTTTAATACAAAACTATTTATTTGATATCTGTTTAATGCCGTATACAATGTTATTTTAGTTTTATGATGACACTTGTATAACGGAAACCCGAGTTTAAACTTTGAAAACCCACGCCATATCTGCGCTCAGCCTGAACTTCCCTCGGGTACCAGGTCGACAGGCGTCTGACCCCTACTATACATTGAAGGAGGTTTCGCATAACAATGTACAACAGACTGAGCCACATCGCGGTCTTAAAACTGAAATACGTACCAAACAAAACAGATTATCAAGATGAGACGACGCGAAGTTTTGTTTTTCATCATATCAATCAGTGTTATTTTCGTTTCTTTAAAAGATATCGCTATGCTTTCGATGGACGTTCCGATTCGTATATTTTCGTCATGCTGCACTGCATGGCCTCTGTCCTGTTCGGAAGACTTGTCCGGGATCAATGTTAGTGGTTGAACTTGATCATCAGATAAGCCGACATCAGCTATAGTTATACCATTTGTCTTGAAGGCTGCTTTCAATAGAACAGTGGCTTCTTTGGCTTTGCCATTTGCAAACAACCAACTCAAAGATTCTTTAACATATCTGAAAAAAATTGGTTGGAAAACAATTTAATTCCATTTTTGATATTTTAGTATTTTAATCATGACCTTTATTCGTGGAGATACAAATGATACCTGCACGATGAGTTCTTGGCCTCGCGTGACGGTCTATCGAGACAAAAATCTCATTAAAATTTCAAAGCATTCGGGGGAACAGCTCACCATAGCTCAGCTCCTCGCGCGTGCGATTGGCTTTAAGCGGACAGTGAGCTACCGCCTTGACAAAACAAAGTAGCTGATCAATACAAACACATTGCTGTGTCATGCGGCATCAATATAGCGACTGATACGACACGATATTGATAGATAACACGTGACTACAGGACTTGAGACAAAAAGGCTCTGGATATAGCTCTTCCGACTTCATCCGAACACAGGGTATCTCTATTTATAGACTGCTATGGAGATACCATGTGACATTTCATGGCTTTTTTGTGTTCTGGCCTAGCCTCAAATGCTGGATTACTATTGGCAGCATACACCCAAAATCGTGGGACCAGCCTATCAGCGACACTCTATCGCACACCAGTCAAGTGTATTTGTTTTGATAGTTCTTTTAAAAAACATCTTCAGATACGAACATTTGATTAAAACCGTCGCCGTCTTGGAGGCCTTGCGTACAGCCCGTCTGCGTTGTAAAACTAAATGGTACTTGATCGTTACAATATCAGACTCCCAAAAAATAGAACAACGACTGGATTTGTATATTTTCAAAAGTGTGAACAGAAAACCTGCTCCTGATCATGTTTGCAAGTTGATTTTGAGCACTCTTTCAGTCATTATTTACCCTCCTACTGTCGTTGAATCGGATTATTTCATTGGCCGATGGATTTAGGGGAAAACCCCAGATGGTACAAGATTATGTGCCCTTATTCGACCCAGATAATACGATATAGGATTGTAAGTTTGTAATTTGCCGAGGTTAATACACCCATGCCTTAACCTTGGCTCGCGAAGATGCTCCCCCGACAACCAGATGAGCCAGTTCATCCCGTGTGTGGCGCGTTTTAGAAAACAGATTGAATTAACTCATCCGAACCAATCTTAGAACCTACCAACTACCGACCTGTTTATGTATGTGGACACAAACAGATAGCACTTACATCATTTCCAAGAATACAGGAAGGGTAAACACAGTTATTATTGCTTGGAAAATTCTCCAGTTCCATCCCCTCAACATGTGACCTATCAAAGCTTCAACGCACAGTGCTAAAGCCCACACGATTCCAGCCAGGGACGTTATCAATGGGCGGTATCTATTCGGTGTAAGTTCCGTTATGTAAACCGATTTAACCAGTGCATACGACTAAAATTATTGAAAGAAACAAAAATGTTAACATACCACAAGACTCTCTATATATCTATCTTGAAGTGAGTTTTTAATTCGTTTATGAATAAGGTAAGTCATATTGACAAACAATCTTAGCTTAACATATTATCTCTTGTCATTTTTATACTTCAGTAAGTAAGATTTGCTATCGTTGACATTGCAATTCTGTTCCTAGTTATATAGTACAATAAATCTATATCTAAAACAACTGCCTATGTTTATCACATGTCCAGCCACACTTCTGTGCTGTGAATACTCACAAATATCTCATATATCCATATCTCTGATTGATATATCTGATGAAAGTTAGGCGTCATGCAAACTGATATATATACATGTACTTTATGTCTGATGGATGTTGCGGTGTCGTGATATGCGATATTTCTGACGGATATAACTATTTCGTCAAGTTACGGTGTCATATCATGTTAGATATATGGTGGAGGTTAAAGGAGAACAAGGATGTTACGGTCTCGTCAGGTGGGATATAATATTGATGTAAAGATTTCGTCTCCTGTTAGATATATGTTGGCTGTTACAGTGCCATTCCATGTTTAACATCTGTTTGAAATTAAGGTGTCTTGCTTTATGTAACATCTGCTGGATAAGTCTTCCTCGCTCAGGCTACCAAAAGGTGTTCAACAAATTGTATATATGTAAATATTGAACTGTTACATGCGACCTGTCACAAATAGCAAGCGCATTAAAACGTGTTTCATTTAATTGCAGGAAGGCGAATCCCCGCTGAAGTGCGTTTCAATGTTCGTCTCTTTCGTTTATGCTTATAGTGCACTTACACACAACGGTTATTTTGTCCGATTTTACTATCGATATATCATCCGATATAATTGGTCATAACCCATCCGATTTAATTGTGACTTAAGTTCCAGACATATCATCACATAGAATATATGTAATTTAGTATTATTGAATTGATGGATTAATCAAGTATGTTTTTTTTTTCAGAAATGGCGGTGTATGACCAAGCTTTGAAAATATTATTTTTTTCAGTTGAAAACATATAATTGTAGATACATGCATTTGATTTATTAAGGTTTTATTAATATATTTACTTGTAAACACTAAGGTAACTAGTAAATTATTTAATCTAGATCTACATTGCATAGTATATCACACATGTTATTATTGTTATAAATTAATTGTTACAGTAAATATGCAATGAGCTTATACATCTTTTACTTATTACAAAATACACACATGTTCGAGATATATCATCACATATAATATATGTCATTTAGTATTATTTATGAATTATTTTGAAAATTATGTTTGTTTTTTTTTCACAAATGGCTGTGTATTACCCAGCTTTGAAAATAATTTTTTCATATGAAAAAAAAAAACTATAAATACATGTTAGCTTTAGACAATTTTATTGATAATATGAGTTTTGAATTTATACATCTGGAAATTTAAACAAAATATCAGTTATCTCTCTTTTAGCTTGTTTTGCATTTGCTGGTGACATTACAGCCATTTCAGAAGACACATACTTTCCAAAGGCTGAAAATGAATTTTCCTTTCTTTTAAATGGCAATGCGCTCTTTTATTCATGCCAATAGAGATATTGCCTCCTCACTGGCACTCCGTTCAACTGTTTTCCGGTTGGCACCGAATCTGATGTTTCCAAGTCCAGGCTGGCTTCGGTCTTTGGTGTCTTTATGCCTTGCATATTTGTCATCAACAAATCTAGGTCAGGTTCACCTGATGTTAAGATGTCCTCAAATTGTGTCACAGTGGACTCTTATTTCAATTTCTAAAACTCTTGAAATTGATTGAATTGTGTTTTAAATAAATATGATCCTTATTTTGAGAACAATATATAAATAGCCTCACAAATGTTTAAATTTATTTACATTTTTATATCCCTGGTGAAAATCTGTATTTAACAAAATTTCTGTTTAATATTTCCCAGGTTCCCCAAACAGAAAAATCAAGGAGACAAGACTTGAAGAAAAATGAATTTTCCGAACTGCATTGGTGTTATTGGTGGCAAACATGTTGCCATAGTTTCACCTGGTGAAGGTTCCATGTATTGGAACTACAAATGTTTCCACAGTATCATACTATTAGCGTTGGTGGATGCAAATTACAGGTTTTTTGTTTGTAGATTTTGGGTCAAATGGTCGGGCTGGTGATGCTGGAGATTTTAAGAACGCAACACTATCATTGTCTGTTGAAAATGGTTTACTGAATATTCCCTCCACCCAAAGCACTGTGGGGAAGAGAAAAGGAATAGCTCACTGTTTCGTGGGGGGTGATGCATTTCCCCTTAACCTTATCTGTTAAAGCCATACCCTTCCGGATACTCGCCAAAGTACAGAAGAAGACAAAGAGCATGAGAGGAAAAAAGTAAGGGTTTTTTTTTACTACAAGCTGTCTAACACAAGAAGAGTTGTCGATAATGCCTTTGGCACTTTAAGCAGCAGGTTTGGGATTTTAAGGAAGGCAATGCTTTTGAAACCTATATAGCAAAGCGACAGATGTGACATTAGCTGAAATTTGTCTTCAGAATTTTCTGTGCTCGGAAAGATGGGGCATAAACATCACACCCTGCCTGATAAACTGAATGTAATGACCTCATTGTCAAAGAATGTTGGAAACCGAACAACAGACACTGCCCTCAGTCACAGAATATAATTTTAGAACTACTCCTGCGAAGAAGGCCAAATGTGTTATTTTTGTTGTCTCAATTTACTTTGAAAACAGTCTGAATATGTGTGCATCTGTATAGCAGGGATGTGGTGTGAGATGGTGTGTTGGGATTGGGATCCCTTATATGACAGCAGTGTATCCAGAAAGCAAAACATTGCATTAACATTATACTTTTAAATGCATATTATTTTACTCTGTTGGAAAATTAAAGCTCACCCTGTGCTAGATAAAGACAGTACAGCTATGCTTAAAAGTCATAGCCATTATGCAATACATTTTTTTGTTAAAAAGCAAAGGAACAATGTTGCCTTTTCCTTTTCTTTGGGTGCCACTGGGTCTCCGCAAAGAATCTAATACACTAAAATATTTCCATTTTGGGTGGTACATATCCTCAACCCTAACTCCGTTCTTCGGTGCTGACTTGCCTTTGTTTAGTTCTCTGCCATATGTGTAGGCTGGTAATTCTGGATTTGACCAACTTTATAGACTTCTCTTAAAAATATAAATACGGTTTTGTCATATAGCTATATCAAACATAAATACTTCCGAGAAGCCTGTAAAAACAACATCTCCACCCTTCTGTGCTGACTTGACTTTGTTTAGTTCTCTGCCATATGTGGTGCGTAGACTGGTAATTCTCAATTTGACCAAACTGTATAGACTCCTATAAAATATAAACAATTTTTTGTCGTATAGCTATATGAAATAAAAACACTTTGAAAAACCTACAAAAACAACGAAATAGGAACACTGTAAATATTCCTTACTGATTTAAGCAAAGTGATCAAAGTATCTGAGATTATAAGCCATTTAAAGTAATCTAAATTTTATTTTGAAACAAAATTTTAGATTAAGGGGACTCTGAAACAAAATTAAATTTTACTTAGGGCTCACTTAGAGCCTCACTAGTTGACCTTTTTAAGCAAACACACACACATTAAACACTTACACTCATAGACATGTAGATTGGGAAATGTCCAGTGTAACAAATACACTACTTAAATTTAAATTGTCTTCATGGAGACTTAAACGGAAAGACAACTGTTTTTCGAACTAAACTTATTACTTTTATTGCATATTTTCAAAGACAACCATCTCTATTACACTTGTAATCGAATTAGCATAGCCGTTAATTAGTTCATTTAAAGAGCGGAACTGAAGTCATTGTTCCAAAACACGGTAGTTATGTCGTCTAGTCGTTGCTGT
>JAVFBX010222927.1:0-11261 GCA_034783855.1 Mopalia kennerleyi | reverse complement strand
TCGTCCTAGTTCTCTTTTTATATTAATATTTCTAAAATTAATGATGAAAATTTGACTTTTTTCATTAAAAGATGAATTATTACAAAAGTAAGCCGAACTTTGACAATTTGAAGGACCGTTTTTTAACTTGATATGTCTCTTATAAGCATGCAAAATTTCACGAGTGTAGCTTAAACAGTTTTCGAGAAAACAGGGTAGAAACATTGCCTATCGACAAAAAATGAAGTGCTAGAATTCGGGCAGAAATGATCCGGGGCCGACCTACATAACATAACTGGGGTGTCTGCTGTGAGTGAACAAATTTAGTTCAACTGAGCCTGCATTACTAACTCTGCACTTAAGGTTATTTCGTTTACATAACAGTGTGCCAGGTGAAGGAATCCACCTTCGACACCACATGCAACAAACAAAGACAAGACAGGACAATTACAAGACAAACACAGGATGTAATATAAAGACATAACAAACAGAACTTAGCTCTGAGAGCACCAGGGCTGAGCAAAAGATAGCTCCCTCTCCAACCTTCTGCTAATTTCATTGCAGTCATCCCTTGTTAACTTATGTATAAACTTGAAAATTTAATTTTACTAAATTTGATGTTAGCTTGTATTGTCCCATATAGCTACATCAAATAACTAAGCACAAAGTCATGTGTCAGTACTGAATCGAGATTTATGTAAACATCTGTATTATTTTGACTGAAATTAAAATAAATAATGCTTGTGTATACACAGCATAAAGCACACTCCAGAAAATTGTAGTCATCTTTGTAGATGTGCATCTCTGCTATTGACTTGTTGTGTCCACCAAACTGGAGGATCCATCAACAAAACATTTAGATGGGGCCACTTTTGTTTCGAGTTCTATTTATAAATTCAGTTAATTCTCTGTGTATACAAAACAATTTATCAAACATTTTGCAAAATCATGTCTTTACAAATATGCTTTTTTGCTTCTTTTGTTCAAATTACTAGCCAATTTAGGATTATTTTAATGTTTAGTTTGTTTGATCAGTGTTTAAAATAGTTCTCGGGTTATTTCACTTATATGATGATGGATTTTTCACTTATTACTCTGCTGTACTTTAACAGGATTGAAAACATGGAAAACCTCATTTAATTCAACCCGCGATTTCCAGAGTCACTGGGTGTGACTCCTCCAGCTTCCTGAAATCATATTGGGGGGAAATGAGCCTGTACAGGCAGATCGCAGGGGGAATATGTACACGCCTTAACTACTGAGCTATGGCCAGAGCCCAAAGGTTATATGATCATTTGATAGAATTGATTGATTATTGTTTTACGCCATCTTCGGCTGTATTTCAGCTACGCTGTGGCAAGAACACATGTCCACAATTCTGTGGGTTTATGTTTTTTTGTTTTTTTATTATTATTTATTATAGATTTTTTGTTTTCCAAAAAATAAACTGAAAACGACACACACAAGTGTCAGTATATCAAACGTTTTATTTTAGATATTAAAAATCCAACAAATAGCTAAAACTGTCCAATTTAATTATTAACAATGTTTCACAAAAATCAAAGTTTATGATACACACCGAATCTCACAGAGAGACAGAAAGTCAACCTAACGAGGAGTTGGTGAACTATCTGTAAATGAAACTCTCCTAGGAGCTAACTTTTTAAAAGCCTTGTTATCTCATAGAAATGTATCAAGGAGAAAAAATATTCTGTTTTATACGGTTATAGTTTAAAATAAATTCAATATAAAAGCCACATCAAATTTACAAGTATGAATAACTGACCTGGGGCACTATTTTATTTAATCCTAGATAAGATGATGTTTTGGATTAGTGTTTTAATCTGTTATTAGGGAGCAATTGGGCCCTGATCTATAAGGGAAAATGCATTATTGTTGGGTTTTTTTTGTTTTTTTTTTTCAGGAAATTTGAATTTCAAGAACCATAGCTTGGCAGGTCAATATTCATATCTTTCTAGGTTAAGTTGAAACTGCTCCCAGTAACTTACATGTATACTGATGGGCTGGTCAGACTCACTCTCATAAATTATGGTAGGAAAACCTCCATTTGACCTCCAACAATTTTCAGGTTTGTTAGTTTCTGTCATTAGCTGGGAGAGCATCAGGCAATAGGCAGCTCCCTCAAACCACATGTGTCAACTTTCTAAGTAAAGTTAAGCTTTCATTTAAAATGGATACATTAACTCACCTTTAAAAATGGTACGAGGTTAGGTTGTGGGGAGGAGTTCAATTCAACTTGTAACTTTTCTGTGAACTGTTCTGGTTCAACCTTCCCATCCTAAAGGTTCAGAAAAACATTAAGTGAAAACAAAATTTATATTATTGGCTACACTTCTGTGTTCATTTTTTTAAGGATTTCCCTTATTTGATCATTTCTTTGTTTGATTAGGGCTAAACACTGTACTTAATGTTATTTCACTCACGTGATGGCATTCCAGCCCTATGGGTGAATGAAACCACCCTTGACGCCACCGGCAATAGAAAGACAAGACACCATATATACTGGACAACCAGATAACGTAATACGAAGACATCACAAACAGATCAGCTTCATATTGCCCCTTTACAGCTCTGAGAGCACCAGGGTAACAGCTCCCACCCAACCCTTCGATCAAAGGCAATAGGAACATAAACACTTACAAGTGAGGTATTTTTTTTACAGGTAAACCTTGACGCGAATCTTTACACCAACAATACTACAACTTGTCCCTAATGATTGTATCATCAATTAGCTCTTAGACTGTCATCTTGATCGATGATCCAAAATGAATCCTTGAGACAATCAGTACTTCCCCATATGTGATTATACACAAACCCTTACACCACTAGCACTTGACTTCATAATATAATGTGCATTTATCTGTATTATTCATTTCTAAAAGCAACATATACATGTATTATTATGACATTACTTAAAAACCTACATCACACACAATTTATTATACTTCAAACAAACAAAAAAATAGCTTTTAGAATTGAGTATAATATATTATACAATTGAACAATTGTAACAAAGAGATTCCAACATTAATATGTAAAAAGATTAAAATCTAAAATAAAGTTAATCTTAAAAGATAAATTCGAATAGCACTGCAGTTTGAATAAATGCTTTACATAATTTTTTTGAAATCGAAATTAAAAATATATCAACTCATGTCCTATTTCCAGGTCTCACCATCACATAAATAATATAACTGTAAGCAATAAGTTGAGCGGAAAATACCTATCAAGCAAAATAATTGTCTCCCCATTTATAAAATGGACTCACAATAAGTCTTTGGATGAGTTCTCTGACATTATGAATGGTCTGTGGAGGTTGACTAGAGGCCAACTTTATCAACGTTGACAGGAAATTTTTACATTTTTTCACATGATCCATAGCTTGCTGCTGTGATGCTGAAAGCAAATTTAATATACATTAATTAATTAAAAATTGTGGTCATTTGGGTAATGCATTACCAAACAGTCTTATACATGTAATTTGGCTGATAGCCTGATGCATTTGATGCTGTTTGTTGCACTTCAAGTTCATTCATCATTTTGACATAATATAGCAATAAAATAAGTATCAACTAGAAAGATAATTTTCAAGAATCATATTTTAATTTTTAATTATACAAATATCTACTTAAAAAAGGACCTCAAAACTGAATCAAAACATGCATTAGTTGATGTCCTTAAATGATGCAGAATCATCTAGGATTCTTGAGCTTAATCTTGAATTTGTAGTCTGGGATACTTAATTTGCATACCCTATTTTCAAATCAAAGCTAAACGCCTGATTCTCAAACATGAATATAACAGTATTACATGTACTAGTACTATAATACAAATGTTAGAATTTTGCAGTTCCTGAATTTGATTATTTTTTCTTTCTTAACCTGCATGCTGCGGTACATCTAGAAGAACTAACAGTCAGAGGTGTGTATATATATATTTTCGATTTGTTTGTTTGTTTGATTGGGGTTTAACGGCATACTCAAGGGTATTTCACTTATATGACGATGGATTGTCCACTTCACACTGTTCCTTGCCCTATTTTGGTGGAAAACTCATAAAAACCACCCCCGCGATTGCCGGCGCCACATCTTGTGCTCACTTATATACCTGAGGGTCGACAGGCAGACTCGAAAGCCCACTTGATAACCACTATGCCACGGCCGCAGGCCTATATATTTTTGAAAAAATGAAGAGATAAAAAATATACATTAATATAATACCTGCTGAAGATCCAGGGTGTAACGATGGACCAGAGTGTTGAGGTCCAGCCACTGCGGCATGTGCTGCTGTATGTGTGGGTATAGCAGTTTGTGAGACAGATCCGACAGCCATGGCATGAGACGTACCCCCGTGGGGATGCATAGCAGTACCTCCCTGGGGTTGTTGGATAGATACTACTGTTTGTCCTGGTGCACCAGCTCGAGCCTAAAACAAAACAACAATTATCGTCATTATTATCCCTCAACCAAATTCGTTGTGTTCTGATTGGTCAATTTGCAGGGGGGTAAAAACCCGTACACCCCAGGAGATTTCGAATGTCACAAGAGTTCATGGGTAATACAAAAACAAACATGGCCGCCTACGCTTCAAATTTTATTTTCGAAATTAAATAACACTTATTTTTTAAATCGATTTTCGGTTGACATAGAGTTAGTTCAGAACATAACTGCTTTATAATCGCTCAATTTAAACGATGCTAAAATACCAGACACCTGTTTTTGGTGGCCCGTTTTTTGTAGAGTCATTGGCCCTTACGATGCGGCTGGGAAAGCTGCGTTGTCATGGGAGCCCTAATCGTCAGGGGAGGTAATTCAGTACGCACAAAAATATTGTATTACCGCAGAATCTGTTTTCTTATGGTTTTTCTCAAGTGAATAAAATCACACATACTGTGGCTTGGCGGATAATAAATTCATTTTGGACGTTTTCTCTGGGTGTACTGACTTTTATGACCGTCCTGCAAGCCCGTACGCCCCTTTGCCTGTGGCTCAGGGTGTACAAATTTGTAGGATGGTCATAAAAGTATGTACACCCTTCGAAAAACGTCAATAACTAATAATATTTCTGTATAGTAGAGAAGTACCTGCAGGTGCTAGAGCAGGAAAAGTTCCTGACTGAGGCATATCCTGGTCCTACAAGTCTCACATCTAATGTGTAACGTAAGCAAGTCACAAAGACTAATAATCAACATGATTGTGAACTAAGAAAATGACAAAAAATTTTAATAGCAGAAATGAAGTTTGACACACATTGCTATGCTCCAAATTCTTATAGAGCTAATAAAAACAAGATGCATTGATTATTGGGTGTTTAACCCTTTCACTGTTGGAGTACGCTGATCAGCACCATTGACAAACTTCCATTATTCCCTAATGTACGCCAATTGGCCACTGACGTAACATTGATAAAACGACTTCCTAAAAATAGAAGGGGAGTCCCCAAACCACCATATTTTAAGTTTTTCACTCCAATAAGCCCAGCAAGGAATACATATACATTGTATATATTATATTTATACAGTCCAGCAGCGATTGGGTTAACTATTAAAGGGTAAATGTATTTCTCTCTGATGAACTCCAACAGTAACAAGTGACTAAAAAATCATAAAATGTTTACTGATTTGTTTTGCTAGAAGAATTCATGTTCCTCCAGTGCAAAGTAAAGACAATATGACAAGCCATCAAAATCAAAAAGTGCAACATTGGACTGATGGAATGCTTACAACAATTTACTTTTTTACTTAAAAAAAAAACTTTAAAAAACTTAGCCTTTAACTAAGGACACATCCTTTAATTAAAAAAAAATAATATAATACATCAACACTGTTTTACACAAAACAATAATAATTAGAAAGTTAAACATTTGCACAATTGATGCTTGTGTATAATGACTGAGATAAATGAGAGGTAATACCTTTACTGTTTGTATGACTTTCCCTGCAGACACATTGGAGGCTGATGTTTGCTGATTGGGTAAGCCGCCCTGCTGACCGGTCGATACTATAACAAACTGGCCCTGTTCGTTCTTCATCATTATAGTACCAGGGGGTAACTGAAACCCTGGTGGGAGGGTAATGGTATTCTACAAAATAATATAATATAATCTTTAAAGCATCTTAAAGGACAGAAAACAAATCTTGTTTGTACAGATTACGTTAAACTTTGTTAGCCAAACATATGGATGCCCACTATTTGTTAAACTGAAAGGAGTAAACTGGGTTTGAATACTTAACTTGTTCAACAGATGTCATCTATGGGTGCCCAAGTTTAGTCAAAATTTACACACCAGCCACAGCTACATGTGCTTAGTATGTCATTACATGTAGCTAACACAATCAATATAAAGCTAGCAATAGCAAAAGTTTGTAAAGGAAAGATAATTCTTTCTTTCAAATATATTATTATTCTTTTTCGTGGAGGACTATTCTGTTTAATCTAACCCAGCGTTTATACAAAGAGCATTGTGCTATGGTCAAAACTCAGCTATTTTCCAAGGGAGATAATTGGTGTGACACACATTCAAAACATGGAAGTGATCAGCTGCTGATACATTTATCTAATTAACCTACAGTGTGAAGTTTTGAGGGTGTTGTAAATTGTCTTCATGCTTTGAAATTACTAAATTCCAAATGTGATGTTACATGTTACTACAAGTACATCAGGATATGTTTTGTCTATTTTTGTCCCTAAGAGAGTTCTTTATTTTTTCCTCATTTATTAATTATTAATTTTAATTTATTGTGAATTATAACTAAAATTTAACACATATATCACATGGAGTCAAATAGTGTTTTGGGACGTCACTTCCCAGAGATGTCTGGCAAGAAAATAACTTGCAAAACTGTGCAAGCCTGTGCTGTTGGGGAGAATGGTCAGAACGGGGTCTCCCCATGGTTAATTATGCAAACTTAATTTAGGAGGACCAATTTATAGGTTTCCCAAATTGCTATTTGCAACTGATTTTGACAAATTTTGACATCCAATAATTAATCTAGATTGCATTTAAAGCAATTTTGCTTTATTTTTAACAAAGGCACAGCCGTTTCATTTCATGGACTGTATTTCTATCTATTTACACTTATTGTTATCAATATAAAAACATATATATATACATTTGTTATTTTTCTCATATTTTATTTCCTTCCTACTTTGTTTTTCTCTTCCTTTTCTATTTAGCAATATTTATATGCGTTTACAACTATGTCGCGAGAATAATTTTTTATTATCAAGACTTTTTTTTCTTCTTCTTCTTTCTGTTTCATCTCTAGCAGAGCTGCTTATTATGTAAATGTATATATTCCATTTTAATCCAAAATCAATGTTAATCAATGTGTGTACACGATATAAGCCATAGAGCTTACTGTGTACTTATTGTGACAATAAAGTTATAAAAAAAAACGTTCAACGCACATTGTATCGATCGATGAAGTTGGATGATAATCAGAATGGCGACTTGATCAGAAATCAAAGGCGTAAGAGAGTGAACGTTGTTCCAGATGTTTGGCTATGGAGAACCCACTTGAGTGAAGTCAGATTTACAGGATTTGGGACACATGTATTTCATGGTTTCTAATACATTCCACGACTAGAATACATTTCGTGTGATTTAAGAAAAATAAGTTTGTTTGCTTGGGGCTTTATGCCTCGCTCCAGTCTTATGACATTCATAGATATGAAATAGTGGAAGGTAACCACCTTTTAGCATCAAAGCAGGGCAGACGATCACAGGACGAAATTAAACGACATCTCACACACCAATCGGTTTCGTGTTGCCACTTAGTTAATAATAGAGCTCCACGAAGCTCCCGCCCTGCCGTCCTCGATACTATATAGATATAACTGGATATCTTTATCAATCTTTCGACATTTTGACTTAAGTTATGATGGATGCCCTTAAAAAGTAACAATGAAGGTGTTTTATCACTTATATAAATAACTATACTCTGATTCAGATGTAGTTCAAACGGATGATTTTACATATAGATATAAGATGAATGTACCTCTCTTTTTCTATTTAGAGTGGAATATGTTGAACCCGAGGATGGTCTTTATGGAATACCAACGGGTAATGGTTCATGGAACGGAATGATTCAATTGGTTTTAAATGGGGTAAGGCTTACAAGTATGTCAATTATATAAATATCTAGGGTACATCTTTCGGTTAAATGACAAGTTCAAGTCTGAAGCGACTCATTTTCATGGAGATTATGATGGCATAAAAGAGTTTTTTGTCAAGGAAGATTTAAAAAAAAAAGATTGCTGTGATATAATAAATGTACATGGCTAACATTTTGTGATTTGCAGGACGCTGACCTTGCAGCAGCAGCGTTTACGTTAATGCATCAGAGAGCTGAAGTAATTGATTATACCACGCCCTTTTTAGATCAGAGTGTTGGGATCCTTACGCCAGTCGCTGGCGATTCACCACAACTACTACAATTCCTAAATCCTTTTCCCTTTAGTGTGTGGTTCACCATTTTGGTGTTTATTCTAGCCACATCCGCCTGCCTCTGGATGATAACGTTTGTCGTAGATCTTCAGGAAGCGACAAGCAATGTCTTCAATCCTTTAGATTATTTGATGCTTGCAATCAGCTCGCTGTGTGGCCAAGGTAAGTGCATCACCTACATCAAATGGAGGGTCTCTTTGTCTGTAAACTTTGTTGTTCAAATAGGGAACGTTTGTTGAACCGATGCAGGATTTAGCAAGGCTGTAACTATTGTATATGTTATCTTCATTAACACTTATTATTCTTCGTCTTCAGCATTCTCTCATCGTAAGTGACAGACCTCCTAAATTGCAGATTAACTAGAAAACTTGATGCACTTTTTTTTTATGGAAGCTTTATCGGTTTATGTACGGCAGTCTGACTGGTGTCTTACCCTGATCCATGATGTACTCATTAAGGATAATCTAAGCCCCCTACAGAATGTTTTTACATTTCGCCGTTTTACTTCTAAACTACTGTGAATATTGCAACATATGTGTATTATTCTGAATCGTCTTTGTCTGCAGAACAATAATAAGTAAATTATTCTTTACTAAAATTTACAGAAGAAAATATTTTGCATAAAAAATAATTTTTTGCTACCTCTTTTTTAAATTGCTATTTCTTTTACACCATTTACGTCAACTGTTCAATTTTTCATCAACGTGTAATACACTATAATGACCAAAAACTGACATTCAGTTTTTCCCGTTTGTCTCAGTTTTCTTGCAATATTGTGTTAAAGGTCAGAAATGAGTAAAAAAAGGGAAACTTCAACTTCTTATAACTTTATCTAAAAAACGAAAGAAGATATTAAAAATCTGAATGATAATTTTTTAGCTTTATATGTTGAGATGAAATGTGCCAAAAATCAGTTCTGTAGGTATAATAAGAGCCAAGGAGTAGGCATTTTCAAAAGTACGGTACACTGAAGAATGAAACCAGAGAAAACGGCCAAAAGGTAGTCAAAACATCGCTGTTGTAAATAATGTAGTCAAGTTTTATAATCAGAGCTAACGGTCTTCTAATTCAAATTTTTTTATTGGGTCTGCTCTAGGATAAAGATCACTATCGCAACTTTTTGAATATGCAAAAATAAACAAAATAACAAATTTTGAGCTGAGGTGAGGGGGTGGGGGGGGGGGGGGGCGGGGTGGGGGTAGAGTATCCTTAATACAGCTACATGCTAAGTGTGAATGCATATTAACAAACACTGCCTGGTGCTGGCTTCAACTACAGTGATAATTCTTGTCATTATTTTATTAGATCAACTGGAAATGTGAAAGGTTCGTCGAAATAATAATAAACAAAGATCCACGCATATATAGTCCCAATTGTTCGCATGACTAAATAAATTTTTGTCGTTAAACTACGTTTGCGTCAGATGAACATACAGTTTTGTAATATGCTAAGGACATTTTTTGTTTTAAATCTAACCCATTTCTACTAAATCGGATTGCTGCCTTCTGAAATATAAATATTGATTCCGAAACATTTATTTTATACTTAATAATCGTTATTTCCCCAAGCAAACAATAAACATTGTTTATTTTAAAATAGCTGTATTTCACCATACGTTCTGAATATCACTAGACAACATGAGGCGTCTTGTTTACAACTCTCTACAAGTAAATCAAATGGAAACTAGAGAGGACGAAGTGCCCGCAGCAAATAAGCCCCCCCTTCCCTGACGAGATATCCCTGCTGAGACACCATAGTAAATAATCTACTTTACTTAAAGGGAAATACAACTGTTTTTGACCTTAACTTATTCTTTTTATTGCATATTTTCAAAGACAACCATCTGTATTGCAATTGCAATCGAATTAGCATAGCCGTTAATTAGATAGCTGAAAAAGCGGAACTGACGTCTTTGTTCCAAAACACGGTAGTTTTATCATCTGGTCGGGGCAATCACCCAGTGTTTGCACTTGTGGATGCTTTTATATCAAGCCGAAAGTGAGGGTTCCATCCCCAAGCGAAACAACAACACAAACAACCACTTGCACATATCAACCTGGTACTAAAAGCCGGATTTTTAAAACTACATATCAGCTGAAAACATGCTGAACGTATGTGTTTCTTAAAGATCTATTTTGTTATGTATACAACATATTAACATTAGGCTTGAATGACCCAGCTTGTGTTTACGCTGTGTTGTTACAGATACCTTCCAATGCATACATAAGCAAACGGACAAACTGGTGTTTTCGAACAATGATGTCAGTCCCGCCTCTTAAATTAACTAATAAACGGCTATGCTTACTCGAATTCAAGTGCAATACAAATGTTTTCCTTTGAAAATAAGCAATAAAAATAATAAATTTGGGTCGAAAAACAGTTCTCTTTCCCTTTAAGCTCTAAATAATTATAGAATTTTCAACGATTTAAGTTAAACTGATACGGTAAACTACTCTCGAGCACATTTACAGATTAGTGTTCTAATGTAGTCGGTGCAAGGATTATTATGTGTTTTTGTTGGGTCTTTATGTCTTTCAATTCGTAGGATAAAAACGTCCTTGCTATGTGATGGGAAATTTGCCGGTAATAATTTAACATGACACTTTGGTAAATATATATGTTTAATTTCGAATCCTGTAAATATTTTTTTATTGGACTAGAAATATTTAGCAATGCGGTATACGTCCTGTTTTTGTACTAAGATATTGTGCTTGTTATGTGTTGCACAATATGCGCATTATCATAAATATCTATATACCTCGACAACTGAATACAGGGTAAAACCAATGAAACCTACATTTGTCGAGTATCAT
>JAVFBX010222916.1:0-11261 GCA_034783855.1 Mopalia kennerleyi | reverse complement strand
TAATTCTACCAAAAATAGGTTTTCAGTCTATTAGCGTAATAATCCGGCTCTTACATTTAGAATAATTAATTCTTTGATCAGATCATAGTCGTGTAATATTATTTTAAGAAATAAAAGCCCTGTATGTCATCAGCAACACGTGTACCAGATATAGGTCCACTTCATTTGAATGGTTTAATACACAACAAACGGGAAATAACGTTTAATGGCTGTTATTAGTTCTAGACGAAAGCACACTGCGGATCGAATGAGCTAATTAGCCGCTTACAGGCCGCTAAACTCATTCTACACCACAGAAAAGAACACAGCATTAAAATGACTTATGGATAATATTATCGTAATTATAGGCCTTCACCAAAATTGGCTCAAGATAAGCTTAGTTGATGGTATATATTTTATTATTAAGATATAACATTTAGTCAATATGTACTTGAAACGTGAATCTATTGACTAAAAGCGTACACGGAATGGCAAAACTCAACCACGTGCTTCATGGCGCCATAGGTTTACAAGCCAATGTGACCGTATACAGTTAGTTCGCGGAACTATTGTACAGCAAGTCAACAATTCAAAACATATCATCTAACGTTGATCCATGCAATAAATGGATAGACATACCATGAGTTAGTCCCAGGTAGTGGCCAAACTTTCTATTCCCAGTAAACAACTGTCCTGAATGACAAATATAGCTAACTCAGAACCTCCCAGTAATTTGAGCCTGATTGTTAACACATATAAGTGAGATGGCTGGTAAAAGTTATCACAAAACCTCGACAAACACCAGCACAGTGTTTAAAATACAGTAATCCTCCCCTAATCTGACGTACATACAGAGAAGCACTGTAATAAAGAAATCTAACCTGTGCTCCTGAGAAACGCTCCCCAAAAGTTCCATCTATATGAACGTCCCTTAATCCAGAAAGCCAAGTCTGAGTTTTGTGTTTATAACATGCCTGTTGAAGTAGCTAATCGATACATGTCGATATACCTATTACCATGCAAATAATAGCTAAGTGCAATTAGAATATTTATCCATGCAGCTGATCGCCAACTGCATGGTGGCCGTAGTACATGTAGCTGCTAAGCCAGTTCCTTTCTGTTAGATATAAACGGTAGATACATGACTCGCAGTAGGTGGGAGCTTTATGTTGTCCTGGTGCACTCAGTGCCAAGAGACAGTCGTACTTACATGGCGGGTTGTTGGAGGGTGTTTCGTGTTGTCCTGGTACCCTCATAGGTCAGGGACAGTAGTAAGCGGTTCTGTTTGTGATGTCTTTCTACTCCGTTGTGTGATTGTCTCGCTTGTGATTGTTTGTAATGTCGAGGGAGGATTCCTTCAACTAGTGAGCTGGCACTCCGTCGTAGAAAGGCAATACCCTTAAGGGTGCCGTTAAAACCTAATGAAACAAACAAATCAAAAGCCACTTGTGCATTCATATAGCCAATTTCTGTCTGTTTATAGCCTCTGTGTTTATACAGCCGATTGATTTATATTACCAGTGGCTCTGTTCAGTTACCCAGTATACCAAGTTTTACTAGTAGTTTTATTCCTCCTTTACTCAGATTGTACAACCAAGTCTTTTCAAAGATGTTTATAAAAATTGATTGCGATCACTCACGCAGCGAGAGTACGAGCAATGAAACCAATTGTCCATTAGGGGAAAGGGTTTGGATCGGCTGGTCATGGGCTATACTAGGTAAGGGTTTGGATCGGCTGGTCATGGGCTATACTTGGTAAGGGTTTGGATCGGCTGGTCATGGGCTATACTTGGTAAGGGTTTGGATCGGCTGGTCATGGGCTATACATTAGTATATGTTCTCATTTAATATCTGTATAAATGGAACCTTTGTTTTACACCTGAGTGATTCCAGCTTTATCGAAGATAATAACCTAAGAATTAACAGTATTAACGGACAATAAGAGATCCGCTTTATTGTTGCTTTTCTGTTTCTTGTTATTTGTAATACGAGATGAGTTCGTAGCTCCAGTATTGAGGGTTTGGGTAGTAATTAATTCAGTCATCAATTGACTAAATCAGCTCAATATTGAGAATTTGGGCTGTGATTGAATGAATCAGCTTCAGTATTGAGGGTTTGGGTTGTGATTAAGTGAAGCAGGTTTTGTATTGAGGGTTTGGGTTGTGATTGGCTGAATCAGCTTCAGCATTGAGGGTTTGGGTTGTGATTGGCTGAATCAGCTTCAGCATTGAGGGTTTGGGTTGTGATTGGCTGAATCAGCGTTGGGGGTTTGCGTTGTGTGATTGACTGAAGCGATACTACATGGAATGAAACAATGTGTAAGAAAGCCGAAGCTTGCTCTTGTAAGGACAAATTCGAATGGTTCAAGTTCATCGTATAGCATCAACAAAATAAGAAATGAATGTAATCAGCAAATGGAATGTTTGTAACCCATGATTCATGACCACGGTTCCTGGCGCATAATCTAATAATCTATAACCTCAATACATTGTATACTTCTACCAATCGCCTCCCAAATCCCTAGAGACACAACTATCAAATCCTCGCCCAAGCATGTCTGATAGTACTGGTATCCCTTATATGGTGGACAGGAAATAGCTACATTAATAGAAGGACTACAGGAGTATTGTATTACATCATCTGTCCGTCTTTGTCTATTTGTCGAAGTTATCAGACGCAATTATTTTTCCCGTATACCGTAGAGGACTTAGCTGTGATTTGAGTTTCCTACAGGACGCGCTTGATGAGTTCGGTGAATTAGTTAGGCTATCATAATTGTCAAAACTGTATACCGACACACGTCCGAAACAGTCATCATAAATATAATTACCGGTTTCAGACTTTGAAGCCATACGAAGATTAACCTAATGGAATAGAAAAATGGAAATGCGTACAAAATAACCACCGACCGAAGTGTTCTGACATATCATATAAAAACATTACAATGACTGTCATTTGACACACTAGACAAATAATAACGTGCTATCAATATATATTGCTTTGGTATTTCTAAAAATATTACTTCATTTTTTAAAGCATTCCAATATACAGCCAATGGTATCGATTGATTGATTGATGACGGCGATGTATAGAAACACATGACGGCGAGGTATAGCATCACATGACGGCGAGGTATAGCATCACATGACGGCAAGGTATTAACACCAAAGAGCCACAATAACACAACAGTATGGAGAAGCGCTCGTCCTGACCGACAACTGGAGAAGCGCTCGTCCTGACCGACAACTGGAGAAGCGCTCGTCCTGACGACAACTGGAGCAACGCTCGTCCTGACCGACAACTGGAGAAGCGCTCGTCCTGACCGAAAACTGGAGAAGCGCTCGAAGACGGCTTTCGTGGTTTTGGTCAGCTCCGATTGTTTTTCATGTTAAGGAAACTATCTCTAAATCATATTTAAACAACTGTATTCGGTTGGTAGTGACCTACATGTTATCCTTGTGCTCTCAGAGATAAGGATGAAAATGAAGCTGATCCTCTTGTGAGGTCCTTGTGTCGCGTGTTATGTTTGTCCTGTCTTGTCATTGTTTGTCGTCAGTGATGGCGAGGGTGGTTTCATTCACCCATTTAGCCGACAGACCGTTAAAAAAAGTTGAACAGCGTTAAACCCCAATCAAATAAATAATATAACTAAAAATAATATATAAAAACTCCTTAATTATTTTAATTTGTACTTATTTTTGTTTGTTTCGTGGAACAAACTATTTTGACTTTCCATTCACAAAGGTCTGTTTCATGTAAAGAATCCATCATCTTAAGCAAGCTAAAAATACCCTGATCGACGAAAGACACAGTGCTCTGACATTGTGGCAATCTAATTAAAATCAGATCTCAAAAACACTCCCCGTGTTTTGTTTGTCGGTATAATGAGATCTTACGCAAACACTCTACTTTAACTGTTTAATTAGGTCAAGCTTACTGTTGTCCAGTTCCAGTTGTCCAATAAAAACACATGTACACGCGGCCATGCTCAACACCATTATCCGATTTTCAACTGTGTTAATGCTGTAAGTCGCATGTTTACAGAGGAAAGTGCAATTCCACTCAAAGTTTATTATTTGAATGGTGTTTGTTGTTTTTGCGTGTATGTATCCGTTTAATAGTCATGCAAAAATACTCAGTCGGGAAACTTCGGTTCGTCGGCGGAAATCTTCGGCTTTTACAAACCAGAATTGAGAAGCAGCTCTGTGATTGGTCAATTTAAGACACCAATCGACATTGAAGGTGGGGTTGTTGCGTTAGACCTCAATATAGCAACAAACAAAACACGGGGAGCATTTTTGAGATCTGATTTAATTAGACTGACATTGTGGTAATTGGGATTTTTTTTTTTGCAGACTTGAGTGGTTTGTATTTTGTTCAACTAAATCGACCCAATATACATAGTACCGCCCTGGAATACTGCCCGGGGGTTTTAAAACGTTATCGTCTAAACACAATTAATATGACAATACTACAAATCCGTTGTTCTCACAATAAAAGCCTAGCCTGAAACCTGATGAAAGTCTTACGGCATTTTGAATTTTAGGGACTTAATTGATGAAGCATAGTGACTGGGGATCATCTTGAATATGGCAAATATACAACATAATGTACAGACAAAATTAATATATCACAAAAGTTAAACATATGACAGAATTGCTATACAGCGTGTAGACAGCGTCATACAACATAACAGGTTGAATCATTTTCCCAGAATGATCAACATCTCGCTTTTAGACCAGCAAATTTGCGGATTCGTAATTTGTCTTGCCAGTCATGTCTTCATACTCCATAGTAACAGTCAATTTAACCGGGATGTACAGGTAAAAAAAGATAAGTGTCAAGACCAAAGACCCCTGCCCCACCCCACAAATAGACTTAAAGTAGGGCCCCCATACTCACTCATATTTGCATTTCCTTTCCTTTGTAG
The DNA here is from genome assembly GCA_034783855.1 of Mopalia kennerleyi. Classification (NCBI taxonomy): domain Eukaryota; kingdom Metazoa; phylum Mollusca; class Polyplacophora; order Chitonida; family Mopaliidae; genus Mopalia; species Mopalia kennerleyi. Next base: position 6,352 of record JAVFBX010222916.1, on the reverse strand, counting down.
TTGTTGTGCCCAAATTAAGGTAATTTGACGAAAACACCCTCAGAGCTCGACAAACATAATAAAAGAAGAGGAAGAATAAAATAATGCAAAATATGTTCGCAATTCTGCCGTACTTAAAAAAGAACAGTTTGACCGCGATAGCGTTTCTGCGGTGAGTGCGGAACTGTTTCTCTGGTGACTGCGATACCGTTTTTACGGTGACTGCGGAACTGTTTCTCCGGTGACCGCGATAGCGTTTCTGCGGTGACTGCGAACTGTTTCTCCGGTGACGGCGATACCGTTTCTACGGTGACTGCGGAACTGTTTCTCTGGTGACCCCGATACCGTCTCGACGGTGACTGCTGAACTGTTTCTCCGGTGACCGCGATAGCGTTTCTGCGGTTACTGCGGAATTGTTTCTCCGGTGACGGCGATACCGTTTCTACGGTGACTGCGGAACTGTTTCTCTGGTAACCGCGATACCGTCCTATTTTTTTCAGACTTTTCAGTGTTTTATAGTCTGTTTATCGGGTGTCATTCAAATAAATGACAAGATTTGTGTTTACATGTTTCCATCATCAGCCAGGCTCTCGTGAAGAAAGACAACGACAACTAACTGTTCCAAAACCATCCCCTTGAAATACAGGTGTTGGCATCATTGAACGAAATGGATATTTGTGACAATGGTCTGGCTTTAAGTATTTTGCCAGGTAATAGTGTCGATATGCAGACGAATAACTATGTTACAATGACCGATGAAAACGAATAACTATGTTACAGTGACCAATGCAGACGAATAACTATGTTACAGTGACCAATGCAGACGAATAACTATGTTACAGTGACCGATGCAGACGAATAACTATGTTACAGTGACCAATGCAGACGAATAACTATGTTACAGCGACCAATGCGGCCTGTGTCTATTCGCACATAATGTGAGTCGTTATCTGTTAATCGAAGCCACTACTTTACGTTTGCGAGCTTGCCATCAAAATGTGCGTTCATATTAAACAATTTCATCTCTGTGCAAACCATAATCATCTTGATGGTCGAATGTTCCAACATACCCGCCAGACACTCTTAATATGTCCACAATTCACTATGTGTCTACATAGTTCTGGTAAACATCATTAAACTGAATGGAGTAACCACTTTACTCAATGATGGTCTAACCAGTCAGACACTATCGTTCCCTGTCTACTTAAAGCAGCAGCACGGAATAGTTTCCAACTTTGCCCGCGGTCATAGTCAGGTATGGCATTGAATAATCTACTTACACTAAAAGCTAATTTGAGGTAGATGTAGAATATGAGTTGATTAAATAACGGACGAACAAGACTAGTTTTGTTATGAAATGATATCAAGCTCATCCACATCTTCGATGAACACCTGTTATGTCAAAGGCAGTTTCTCATCAATTAACGTTTATTCTTAAACCAGTACACCAGCTTTGGTTGGACGCGAACCTCCTGTCGAATCTGGACCTCGTCTCCATGGTGCGATTTCACTTTTACTTGAACGCGAACCTACTGTCAAATCTGTTCATATGTGTTTATGGTGCGATGTCAGTTTTGTTTTGACGCGAATCTCCTGTTAAATCTGTACATCGTCTTTATGATGCGATGTCAGTTTAGGTTGGACGCGAACCTCCTGCCAAATTTTGGCTTCGTATTTATGATGCGATGTCAATTTTGGTCGGGCGATAACCTCCTGTCAAATCTGTACATTGTCTTTATGACGCGATTTCAGTTTTAGTTGAACGGAAAACTCCTGTCAAATCTGGACTTCGTCTTTATTGTGCGATGTCAGTTTTGGTCTGACGAGAATCTCCCGTGTTATCCAGACTTCGTTTTTATTGTGCGATGTCAGTTTTGGTCGAACGAGAACCTCCTGTCAAATCTGTATATCGTCTTTATGATGCGGTGTCAGTTTTGGTTAAACGAATGCCTCATGTCACATCTGGACTTCGTCTTCATAGTGCGATGTCAGTTTTGGTCGAACGAGAACCTCTTGTCAAATCCAGACTTCGTCTTGACAATGCGATGTCAGTTCTGGTTGGACGAGAACCTCCTGTCAAATCTGGACTTCGTCTTTATGATTCGAGTTTAGTTTTGGTCAACGGAAACTTCCTGTCAAATCTGGACTTCGTTTTCATAGTGCAATGTCAGTTTTGGTCTGACGAGAACCGCCTGTCAAATGCGGACTTCATCTTGACGATGCGATGTCAGTTTTAGTCGGACGAGAACCTCCTGTCAAATCTGTCCATCATCTTTATGATGCTATGTCAGTTTTGGTTGAACCTCCTGTCAAATCTGGACTACCTCATCTGATTCACACCACTATTAAACTCAACACGGCTGATCAAGAATAAATAGTTCATCCCGGGTATAATATTATACAGTTACGGTGGAATTAGAACAAAATGTGTGGTTCAATAAGTTGAACAAAATCCACTTAAACAGGGATGGTAAACATTTATTTGTCATTTACAGCTGAATATGGCCGTCTTATTAATCATTGATGAAATGAAACTCCGCTGCCACTGGGTTTTAATCCTGATATGGTGTGCAGGTTTATTGTTTATAATAAGTGGAGGTATAATTTATATGAGAAATATACTCTAGTAAAAAGATCCGTAAACATGATATATTAATCCTTCTTTTCAAGATTTTACATTGCTTTCAAATCTTTACACATTGGATTCGCAAACAAACAAAAAGGTTATATGTTCTTACAGAAGGTATATTGGCTCAGCTCAAAGGTAACTTGACCAGTAAAAAATCTCTCAAGAGAATATCGCTACATATAATGATACCGTTTAATAACAAAGACGGTATACCACCGGGAATATTTTAATAAAGTCTGCTTTTCTGTTTCAATCTCAAATAACTTTATCATCATAAATTGAGGCCCCAAAGTGGTCACGACGTTCTCCCGATTAATCCCACTGATTGTTACAAGTCACATCCATGATACTTATGAAACAATATCAACGATGAAATTAATAACACACAAAAAAGAAAATATGCAATCGTGGAGATGACTTTACAAAACTCAGGACGTTTCACGAACGTGTGAGTTTAAACCAGGTTGGACAGTTCACGAGAATACGCAAACCTTCCTGGCAAGAATCTAATGTTTACCCAAGAAAATGCTCGTTGTGCCAGCACTACTCAAACACATTTTCTTTGATAAATTAAAATTGCCCAGGTAACTTTTTTAATTACCAGGTAAAATGTGACAAGGATGACATGGCTGTTGTAATTTAGCCATCGGATGCGATTGAAATGAAAATGTTTTGAAAAGCGTTGAGACATTATTGGGAATTCCAAATCTAACGGCCTTGAATTAACTTCGCTAGAGCTTGTCGAACTGGTCATTTTAATGGGAAGTTTTCCAATGAAGCCGAAATAAAATATAGGCAGCATATGTTCGACGTTCAAGGCTAATTATTATATATTCTGAAGTAACTTCTTTAAGTGATTAGAAACAGATGTTGTTCGAGCAAATTATATTTGGCCTTTTCCAGCTTTGCCTGGTTGGTTCAATCATCGGCGCGCAGTCGCACGTCAAACTGAAGACAAATGTTGGTGAGTTGGCAAGTTGTTTGTATTATGATATACCTATGTCTATCCAGTCGCCGTCAAACTGAAGTTAAATGCTGGTAAGTTGGTGGGTTGTTTGTATTATGATATACCTGTCGATATCCAGTCGCACATCAAACTGTGGATAAATACTGGTGAGTTGGTAAGTTGTTTGTATTATGATATACCTGTGTCTATCCAGTCGTCGTCAAACTGAAGTTAAATGTTGGTGAGTTGGTGAGTTGGTTGCATTATGATATACCTGTGTCTATCCAGTCGCCGTTAAACTGAAGTTAAATGTTGGTGAGTTGGTGAGTTGGTTGTATTATGATATACCTGTGTCTATCCAGTCACATGACAAACTGAAGTTAAATGCCGGTGAGTTGGTGGGTTGGTTGTATTGTGATTTACCTGTCGCATGTCACACTGAAGCTTAATGTTGGTGAGTTGGTAAGTTGTATGTATTATCATTTACCTGAGTCTATCCAGTCGCCGTCAAACTGAAGTTAAATGCCGGTGAGTAGGTGGGTCGGTTGTATTGTGATTTACCTGTCGCATGTCACATTGAAGCTTAATGCTGGTGAGTAGGTGGGTTGGTTGTATTGTGATTTACCTGTCGCATGTCGCACTGAAGCTTAATGCTGGTGAGTTGGTAAGTTGGTTGTATTGTGATTTACCTGTTTCTGTCATAAAATGACTTCAACTCCATTTCCGCCCACTGTTCTTCCATTGGGAGCCTTTTTGGGAATAATTTCTAGCGTTGGTGGGAGAGACTTAATCGATTCAGCGCCATCAAAATGACATTAACTTATCTGTACTAGCGACTTAAGATGAAAATAGCCAGTACACTGGATGCAAAACAAAGCAAACATTGTTCGGTAAAAATGTTTAATTGTGATAAATGCCGTTTACCACAGGGAGGTCCTCTGATAAATCTGGTTGTTATTTTAGACCAGCTCGTTTTTATAGCAGCCTTGTGTATAGCAGCTTCTTTACTAGAGATTCACTCGCACAGCTGCACACATTGAGATACCGGGGTATCTTTGTATTGCTAATTATGAAATGTCTTTGTACTGGTCATGTAGCTCTGCTGTTATATTTAAACACAATACCACAGAACAATGGACGGAAGTCATGAACGGCAATGATAAAACAGGCCTGTATGTTTGTGTGTTTTCTTATTTTCTTTTGCATTTGCTTTAAGCAAAGGATTTGGGTTGTAAGGAGAAAAGTCAGAAAACGATGCGTTTTTACTTCCAATACTTAAGTTGGATAAAATGAAGTCAACGTGAATTGTTCCTCACATGTAGATTTGTCAGCATAACCTATATCGTAACACTTATCTATGGGAATTCCGTGATAAGAAGCGAATCGCCTAGAGACTGTCAGAAATCACTAGCTAGGACAGATAGACCAATGCGACATCTTTAATTATAATAACTGGTGAACGACAAATAAAAAACCCATTATCATTGCCACAAAGAGAATGTTGCAGCTGCTGGTATGACGTAAAATACCATGAATAAATAGGGGTTTTTTCCCCAAGAAGTATAATATATATTTTTGAAAACTCCATATGGAAATAACATGTATTAAAATACGGCATGTATTAAACCACACAGAGTTTGATCACCTTGAAACCCTTAACAAGCTGTCTGTTTCTGAAATATATTTATCGTGACATGAAATTCAAGGATGGAGTCTTGGGGTGAGAACGGGCCTCAAAACTTTACAAATATGTCCAATAGTTTGTTGTTTTTAGATAGAACAATTTGATAGCATGTGAGTAGACAACACTTATTAATATTGCTATTAGATAGAATTCTCGCTTGAAGACCGCATAGAGGCGTTGTGGTTTGGAACCAAACGCCTAGAAATGTATATCAAAAAGATCCGGAGTCAAATGTTGACAAAATGCAAAAACACAATATTTTTAACCAAAAGTCGACAAAACTAAATTGTCTGGTTTGTATGAAGCTTTAAAATACCAAATTTACCCAGTTTATAATGATATACTGTATTCACCGACATACACAAACGCTATTTACAACTCCAACATAAAATACATGGGATTGATAAGACGCTTTGAAGTATTAGATTTTGGGGATGATTGCTCAATGAACCAGTCAAATCGGCTAAGAAATGAAAAGCAAGAGAGGATAAATAAAGTTTCCTAAATTCCATTAAGTCTGGCGAAACTGCCCTTAAAGACAAACCTGATATGATCCTATAGGATTTAGAACATCCCATATGATCCTATAGGATAATTATTAACTCCTATCCTAGGATAACGGAAATACTATAGATAGAAACATCCTATAAGAACATATATGATTGCATACAATAATCCAAAATCCTATAGGATCATATATATACGATTTTTTTTGTAAAGGTTCACTGTTTTATGGTCAATCAATATTGCAGTTTATTCACCAAAGGATACAATTATACATATATGTTCCTTTATGTAACGTCATGTATGATATTGACATAGGTATACACCGCGCACATTTAATTTAGGACCAGTCATGTATTTTGTTGGTCCACATGGTTGTATGAACTATTTTGACTGCAATATGAGGATCGCTGTATTGTACCAGGATGAAATTTCATACAAGACATGATCCATATCTTGTCTACTTATCTGTTCACTTTTGGTTATTTTGTTTGAGCATAAGTTAGTTTTCCAGCTGTTTTAAAAATTGGTGCCATTTTTGGTTTATTTTAGTAAGCCTCACACAAATTGCTAATTTCTTTGGCCTTAGCAGTAATGAAAGTTGTCTGAC
>JAVFBX010222894.1:0-11262 GCA_034783855.1 Mopalia kennerleyi | reverse complement strand
GATCAAATTCACAGATTAACTTGAAACTTGACAATTAAGTTCCTTCTATTAAGACATACGATCAGATGGCATTTCATCAAATTATACGAAACAATATACCCGCTATTACATAATTTTGCAATATTCACGCCTATATGTTGTGAACCTGTTAATTTTATAACAAATTCATTGAATAACTTGACACTTGTACTGCAGTTTCCTCCCATTACGCCAAAGGATGGGAAATATTCGACCGGACGAATTTCGAGATATACTGGTCAGTGGATATTAATTTGAGTATGCACATAGCGAACGTCCACGCTTTGACTCTAATAGACGGCAAATGTTCAAACCACATGTAGATCTTTTTCGATCGAAATAATTGGGCTTTGCTAAATATAATTACATATATCCGTAAAACAAGATAAATGTCGCCTGTTTTCGTTTTTTTTTTCTAACACGCAAACACTATATTTATTTCTCTCTTAACCGAAAGAAAGATTGTCAGGCACTTAAGTAAAAATGATATAAATTTACATATAACTTTTACTTATAAAACATTTTTCTCGATGTATTAATCTCATTCTCTTCCAGGATAACCATAAATAAAACCGGTAACTTTTCCTTCCCGGTTACTTTTTATCCGGGGGCAGATTAATATTTCTGGCTGGGTTATGACTTCCGTATTACTGCCAGGAATATACTGTCCGATTCTCTAGTTAAACAGTACTGACATCATAAAGAGAGTGGTATAGTCTTTAGCATTTGTACAACACCATGCAACACTGAGGAAATAACAGAAAAATCAGTTAGAGGCACCATTACAATACGATATAATTGAAAGAATAAAGTGAATGTTAAATTTAAGTGATTTTTATATATGCCTAGTCTGCCGTTCTTGTTCATCAACGTCACCGCATACATTGTGTATTGTACTTCATAAGAGTATTGTATTACCGGACCAATGTGGCTGCCTTATGGGTTCAAAGACATTTTGTTTTGATTCGACTAAACCCTTGGGTGTTTACTTTAATTGGCCATGTTAATAAGAACCTCGAGGGACAATTAATTCTACTGTTTCTAAGGGGGTTTTACGGAGTGGCGCTTATAGGCCTATACTATAGGCTGCAGGGAGTCGAGCAGAACACGAGGAATTTGATGCGGGTTAAGCTCCCATCGTTCAACTATAAACAACGCACTCATTGTCTAGTTCGAGATGTCCAACGGCTACATACCCCTCCAATTATTTGCAAAGCCAGATAATGTCCCAATATAACGTCACGTACGATCTAAACAATAAGTTATTGTTAATCTCCCAAAATATATAAATAGTACATATGCGGAGAATCTTTCTTTTAATGTGATTACTACCGCTGGCTTGAAGTTCAGAACTGAACCCAATTTACACGGATGATCGTATGGCATCTGTCATTGATATATTCGTTGTGACAAAGCAGCCGCAATGTTTTAAAGGTTCCAATGTACTAGGGTCTAATTGTGGCCAAACTAGTAATCCGTGTTGTTAAATATCATAACGTGGATTGTTTATGTGAAAATGTCTGTCATCGAGTTGTTTAATGATAGGCTTATAGTGATGCTCGGATGAAATTAGATAGGGGCTCGGAAGGTTAACCCGCCCTGTTCGTACCGCTATGTATACGTAAAGAGTATAGAATAGAAATTTAACGTGTTCACATTGTCTCAAGATCTATCAATTATGGCGAAAATTGGAGTACCGCTAATCACGACTCCCTTCACTAGGGGTAAAATCATCTGCATTGTTGGTAAGACATAAACCCTTTTTACTGTTTGGTCACGTGTTAAATTTTGTTTTATAGACTTAGTTTGGTTCTGGAATAACTGCCTAACTGTGCCTAAAAATCCTACATGTGTAAAACATAATAATTAATGTTGACGTGAATTAAGCCAAATATAAACGATTGCTTAATATCCGTTTCAAACACTTGTAAAGAGTGCCCGGTGGAGACTTTCTGTTCACATCTAACAAGAAAAGCTCAAATACCTATTCTGTTTAAGAGGAAACTCCCACATCAGTGTTGTCTATGCGGTCTAAATCAATATCACCCTCTCGAGAGAGGACCTTACCAACTCGAGATTAAGATCGATTCGCCACCATATTAAAATGTGAGAGTGGATCAAGAACTAGGAGTGAGTCATCGGTTTTTATGAGTCGATATCCCTGTGCCAGTGTCGTAAATCTTTGGAAATAGATAAAACTTCGGATATCCAATATAGAGTTACTTCGGGTTTGACGTGTAAACTAATTAACGCTTTAGAATATACTGTATCTGACACAATATTATTTTATTCTATGCATAGGCCACTTAACTTATGGTTAATTATTTATTCTGAAGACACCTATAGCGCCATTCGCTACTCAGTCGCATTATATAGACGGACCAACCTGTCATTAAACGCCTGACTCGAGGAAGATGCGATCTTTCGAGTCTAACTCTATATACAGATAGGCTTGTATAATATTGTAAATAGCAAATATTTTATGGGTATGCTTTGTTTCAAATATAGCCTGCTACAGTCTACATGTACGCAGTTATGTTGTAACCTAAACAAAGCCGATCTCCTGTAACTTTACAAATTCCTGCCTGTGTTTTGAAAGTTTGAAGCACATGTTGACATACCAAAATTGCAGAGGTCAGCATTGCGTATTATGAATCCTGTTACGCTTTGTCACTAAGTTGACCAGCTAATGTATGATAATATTTGGAATGTATTATTATTATTATTTATCCTCTCTATAATCTAGGTATGGAGCAATCAACCAGGGGCAACAACACTCCATGTTCCGAGCGAAACGATGATCATACACCGCAGCAGAAGACTCCTGAAATAACCAGAAGCCGTTCACCACACCTGGCAAATAAGTTGTCCAGCGCAGCATTAGACAACCATAGACATAAAGCACCACCAAAAATGAGCTCCCCCGATAAAGACAAACCTACGGAGCAACAATTCTCAGAGCCGGAAATTTGCAATAGTTCAGAGGTGTCACGTCGAAGTGCCGATAGTTTCTCGGATGACGATACCTTGCAGTCAATTTCGTCAGATGAGGTACATGTCTACTTGGACGAAAAGGGCAATGGGCTAAACCAAATTCCAGCACGAAACTCCAAATCTCCACAGAATATCAAAAAGCACAAACAGAATGATGCGGGGGCTACATCGAATGAAGTATCACCTCGTGTGTCATCCGGAACTGGCGGGGACTCAACTCCAGATGATGCCGGCTCCTTTAGCACCTCTTCACCAGACGTTTCTACACGGAGCCAAGAAGAAATTGTCATCCCAAAAATTCGAATCATTAGCGATTCAGGCAATAGCGTTAATCCTGAAACTCCTTACATGTCTGACCATGGACTTGCAGGAAGCCGGGATGTCTCCATTGACTCTTTGGAAGGGGCTATTACCAGGCGAAGCCACCGGAGTTCCATCGACTCTGGTACGGGGTCAGATCCCGTTCGACAAGTCCATAACCATTTCGTTGTTGTTGCAATCGACTTTGGGACGACTTACAGTGGCTATGCGTTTAGTTTCAGTAGAGAAAAAGAAAAGATTTACATGATGCGAAAATGGGAAGGTGGTGATCCCGGGGTTATCAACCAGAAAACGCTGACAACAATTTTATTATCACCCGACGAAAAATTTCACTCATTTGGCTTCACTGCAAGAGACACTTTCCATAACCTTAAACCTCAAGAGAGCAAGAAATGGCATTACTTTGAAAAGTTTAAGATGGTTCTACATTATAGTACGGTAAGTATTAATGTAAAAAAAAATTGCTTTACTTCACTGTAATACATGCTGTAACTAAAACGCAGCTTATAATACGTGGCTCTACTCCACCACATTGCTTGTCGCATGCATTCAAGAATATATCTAAATGCTGCTAAGATGCACATTAAATCACTCATGACTGGCACATATTGGCGTGTTTTTGAAACCGCGTCGTGCTTCTTACCACAAAACAAAACAATATAAGTACAACGACCATGCCGACTGAGAGGGGGGTCAGTCGGGGTCGCGCCCCGAGTCCCTTGATTTAAGGGGGCCCACAAGCCAAACGAGGCGAACACAAGCGTGAACATTGAGCAAGGTAAACAAACTTGATGTGTACTTTCGAAATTATGTAAGTGACAATATCGTGTGGTTGATATACAATTCTTCATACAGAAGTAGCCCCAGGTATCAAGAAGGGGCCAACTAATGTCTTTCATATAGGGCCCTTGAAATTGATGATGTATAACCTTATGTCTTGGGGCCAGAAGATTCTTTTGGCGGCCCCGACAACAATAATTATTTACAGTTTTTTAAACTGACTCAGTGCGTTTGAAATTCGTATCATTATGTACAAATGCCTTGACTTGAATATATATAAATAATAATAAAATCTTGGAATAAGTAACCTTGCCAGAATAGAAGAATGTAAATAAAAGATATGTACGTGTGACTACACATACTGATGTGTTACCAAAGACATACCAGTATAGGGTAAGCCAATTCCGATGGATGCCAGATAAACTCTTTGTTTCAAGAAAATGGAAGGTCAGGTCTGGAATGTGACCTCAAATAATATATGTCACGCAGGGGTCAAAGTGTCAAATAACTCACTTGAATCGTAATAATGCCTGAGTGGTTTCAGTTAAGGTACAGGCGCCTCACTCGGTCATTGACTTGTAAATCTGTTATCGTCTTTAAAAGTCACACGTTTAGTTTCTGCAAAGACACTATAAATAACATTTTCTTAGAACAGGACTACAAAAATCCAGTTTATAATTAATTTCTTGTAATATACGAAACTATACCATTTGCAGATCCTTTGATTTTTACGTTTTTGTTTTTGGTGTTTTTACGACATACCCAAATTGTAACCCAGTGTCATTTGGTGACAAATCAATCTCACGAAAACTCAAGGAAGACGCCTTTTTACTATGCAGTTAACTGAAAAGTGTCTTAATTTACCAGTCTCTTAAAAAAAATTCTCGAACAGGTTGGTTGATTCAAATGACGAGATGGAAAACTGGCATTTGTTACAATGTAAGACAATAATTGACAATCAGCTGAGCTGTGCGTCTGCATTAATTGGCCTTGTCGCCAGTGCTTGATTCAACAAAGGGCATCTTACAGCACAGATTTACAATCTACATTTACATGCATTATATTTGGATAATTGTGTTCGCTTTCATTTTACGCAAAATAAGATACTTTTTAAAGACTTTATTTTTGCGCTTTTTAAAGTCAAAATTTGTAGTTGCTTGAGATTATTGTCAAAATAGTTTATTTAAAAGTATCATTTAAATCATTGCACAAGCGAACGAAACGAATATTAAATTTTAGCATCCTAGCATAGTCGTGGTTAGTCGCTGCATGTTGCGTTCTTAAGACTATAGCAATACAGACATTCTTAATTGGGGCGTTTTTTATTCAACTGGACTTTATTACCATTTGTATAGGGTCAATGGTTATCAGCTTCCAGCATTCCAAATAGAACTTCAAATTGAGATAGAAATTAGTTTGTGACGATTCTCAGCTGTGCATGTGCCGACTGTCACGTCCGAAAGAAGATAAAAACACTTAAACAGAACCGACTTAACGAAAGGGGCAACTGTCACGGTTCCACCCCGCGGTGCCCCTCTCTGTTCAAATATTTTTTTATTCAGTATAAATTGTTTTTATTGGTCAACTAGCCTGCATTGTTGTAGCGATCCATTTGATACTTTGGGGTTAAATTTCGTTTGGGTGAAATTTAATTGTTACTCTAGTAATATGGGAGGCGTTCAGGCCTACACTCATAAACATTAACATTTTTAAAGAGAAATAAATCGCTTGCAAAGTTAGCTTAAACTACATCAAATATAGATAATAAAATTAAGACTACTTTTCCATAAAATTTGTAGTATAGTCCAACTCCGAAAAAAGGATAATTTTGACTGTATATCTCGGCTTTGTTATTCCATCTTCTCTGTCCACGGTGGCATTATAAAGCGAAAATATACAATCAACACCCTTCTGAGTTGCACTATACTGTGTTACGGTCTAAATATAGACTGAATAAATAGCATATATTCAAATGCCTATTTGTGACACTTCAGAGTTGGCAGATTCTATAGAAACCTGCTAATTTTTCGAAAGCATATTATCGTAGGGATTCCAGATATGTTACATTTTCAAGAGGACAACGTGGTCTAAAAATGAGAACCGTGTTTTATTTTAAATGCGTCCAAGATTTGTTCAAATAATCCCGAAAGATATATTTTGTGGGTTGTTTTTTCTTACGATTTCCTAAAGTCTACCGATATCGTTTTAAGCCCAATTTAGTTCAAGGGTTATTCTACTAAATGGACGAACTTATTTATAGTAATTACATTACATTACATTACAATAAGATGCACTGTGATCAAGTTCTAGATTTATTATTAGGCCATCACCAAGTATCCAAGACTTTAAAACATACAGTCGTAATATTCCGACCTATACCTATAAACGACGCGGCTTAGATTAATTTGTTTTCCTCAACATGAGCCAAGATGTCCAGCAAAATCTTCAGAATACGGTATTTTGTGATTTATAGCGATTTTTATTTGTTGGCTCATGGCCACGTCGACTTTACTTTTATCCAAGATTAATAAACAAAACCATTCCACCAAAAATGGTTGCATTATATAGTCCTTGTCTTGTATCTCCAGTATCTGTTCAACCATACCATCCAATACGAACTACTAATATGATTTACACAAATCACTTGAACCCATGCAATGCTTTGTAAACTATGGTTGTGATTTTCTGCTTATATATGGAGTTACTGTACTTGAAGGGTCCTGTGACCCTGGGAGCTCTTTATCGGGCCCTGCATATATAAAAGTACTATTCCGTTTTGTCATAAACAGTTAACATACATTTTGTACCTCAATTTGTTGCTGTCAAAGTAACTCTATATTTACTTCTGGACAACATTGCATTGTTATTAAATATAATTATGTACAAATAAGCATATAAGCCTCTTTTATATAATTTGGCTTAAAAAAGAATGTTCTTTTTTACGTATTGTCCAAATGTCGTGTAAATTAATGACGGCACCTTTTTCTTAATGGTACCTCATTCATTGGATTTTTATTATTTGTAGGAGTTGAACAAAGAAACGAGTTTACGGTCTAGCTGTGGGAAGCTCATTCCAGCACTCAATATTTTCACTTTCTCTCTGGAGTTTTTCAAGAATCATGCCTTACAGGAGCTAAGCGACATGACGGGCACCCCGATTCTGAGTGAAGACATTAGATGGGTTATCACTGTGCCTGCCATCTGGCGGGCGCAGGCGAAGCAGTTCATGAGGCAGGCCGCATACCAGGTAATGGGCGGCAAAATATTTACCACCCTGGCATACCTTGGGTCTTTATGGAAAAAATATTTTCCGGCGTAAATTTTCATTATTTTGTACTTACGAAAAGGCAATATTGATTTTCAATTATTGAACTTTTGTTTGTCTATACACGGTAAATATATCCCCATATGATACAACAAATAGAATAAATCAAATGAAACAAATACATTAAATTTTCATTGTAGGCAGGAATTGGATCAGAGAATATTCCAGATCGATTACTGATTGCTTTAGAACCGGAAGCAGCTTCGGTTTGCTGCCGGAAACTACGCATGCACCAAGTGATTCCAGAGCCATCCAATCAGAGGACTCCATTGATGTCACCCAGGAATTCAACCAACGAAACTCAGAATCTTGAGCAGGTGTTACCAGAAAACCAGGAAGGTAAAAAGTTTAATCGAATACCTGAAATCGACGCGGTTTCCAAAGTTTGAATTGAATCAGTAGGCCCCATAGTTTATATACTAGTTCAGAACGTTGTTGAAAACCTAGTAAGCAATAGTTGTTATTCTGCATGCTTAGTGTAGGCTACACCTTAATAAAAATATGAATCGAATTGCTAAACTGCCAGTGCAGCAAGAAAGCAGAAATTATGAAAAATAAAGTATATATTTCCTAGTGACAATATTCACATACTTGTCGAAACCTATATTTAATTTCCTTTTACAAATTTTCAATGATATTAAATAATCCAAATGTCAATTATACATCACTCATCTGGGAATGAATTTGTCTAAAATTATCGGATGCCTGAATATTGGTTATAGCTGTGTTGTACAGGTTTCCATTGGTAGAAGGGTTTCCACTGACAGGTATTGTCCAATATTTCAGATGATCCTTCTGTAATAATTGAGTCAGCTCCTGAGGCTGAAACCTTTACTGATTATAGAACCGTATCTCTGGACACGGAGGTCATGAAAGGTTTGTAGGGATCTTCAGTATGGCCAATATCTAATAGAGAATTGGCCTATATACCTCTGACTCCTCTCCTTAATACTGTATAGCACCCCTTTTCAGCCAAGGCCAACCAACCCATTCTGCTGCACCATTGATAGACTTCTTCTATGGTTCGTTTGCACTTGATATACCTGAATCCTGATCTTAATTGTTCCCATATACATGCTTGAACGATCCCTTCCATTAATAGGTCCTCCACGCATCTTGACAACTTCCTCATGTCTCTTCTGTACTTTAATGACCAAAACTGCATTCAAACTAAAAGTTGGATGTCGATTCTAATATTCTTAATATATACAGTTCTAATGTGATCTGCTCCAACGATCTACGTCTTCAATATTCTGATACCAGTTGTTGAGGTTATTGAATGACAAAAAAACGCATCAAGAACCAACAACATCTCACCTAAAACCCCTCCATAACGTTAACGTGACTTTTATTGGGGTCGGTTATTGTGTTGCTTGTTGACTGTAAATGAATCTAGTTTAAATAAAGTTTATCTCTACTTTTTCACTATGACATATTTTAGAACACTATTAAAAATCAGTGTAATTCGAGATGTGTTCGTGACAAGAAAAACAAAATATTTTGATTTCATGCGTCAGTTTAAGCGTAACATGCACTAGTATTTTATCGTTAATTTTAATTTACTTACATATATGTCACGTATACAGATATATATATTCGATATAAGTCTACCTCGTTTTTTCGTTACATGACATGACAATGACCAGTTTTATGAAAAAGCGATGTGATTGTGTGTGTGTGGGGGGGGGGGGGGATAATTGAAAAAAGAAATCGAATCAACGTTCGATTTTATTCATCAGTTGTTACTATGCTTGACTATGTGAAACACGTCATAATAATACTTTACATTCTTTCCTCCTTTCTATTTACATTTCCCTTACATTTCTTTACACCCCATTCTACTCGCACTAAATCTACCATTTGTCCTATCAAGAGCACCTTCTGATGGATCAATTGTTTCTTCAGTTTGCAAATTTCTTCCAAATAATATACACTTCTTTAACAGTTTGTATTGTATTTATGCCAGTGATCAGGGTATTTCAAAACACGCGTCCTTGTAACAGAACACACTTTATATTACACTCACATTAGCTTCCAACTGTGTCAAGTATACAATTGTATCATATCACAGTACTAGTCTTCAGGCTTAAGATGCCATAGATATAATTTTGTCTTATGAGATATCCTTATATAGACAATTAATTCTAACAAATGTGTTTTACAAACAAACAAAAAATATTGTATTATTTTGTTCCTTACATAGCATACATTTTATTTAAGAGATACTGCGGTAACGCAATTACAAAGACTTAAACAACAAATACCGCATTTATAATATTTGAGCCAGAATCTGTACGCACTCTTGTCTTATAATATATTAGTTTGTTGTTTTATTTTATCAGGCACTCGTTATATGGTTGTGGATTGTGGTGGCGGAACAGTGGATATCACAGTGCATGAGATACAGGACAAGGAGGGGAGATTGAGGGAGTTGTACAAAGCGACTGGAGGGCCGTATGGATCCGTGGGTGAGACAATAACATTATTTTATATTTGTCAAAAGCAATCATACTGGCACAAGGCTGTAGAATATTTAAGCTCGATGAATCATCTCCTGTTCTAGATATACTCCCATTTAATATTTGATACAATCTATTAACGGCTGACTTGTATTACATATTTAATAATGTGTAAGGTCGGGCCAACTTTATCTAAAACCCGTTTTCAGGGTTAATTTTTTTACTTCATTCTCAAGTGAGAAACCGGGTCGCAAAAATGGCAAAAATGTCTGATTTTCACAAAAATAATTGTCTTTTTCATTATCGTGTGTGTTATTATTAAATACAAATTACGATTTATTTTTAGGAGTTGATATTGAATTCGAGAACCTCCTCTGCGCGATTTTCGGTACGGAGTTTATCCACCTGTTTCAACAGAAGAGACCTGCAGGCTGGGACGACTTGATGATAGCCTTCGAATCCCGGAAACGCTCGGCAGTTCCCGACAAACCGAACCCGCTGAATGTATCCTTGCCGTTCTCATTCATTGACCTATATCGTAAAACAAAGGTGTGTATATGCTGTAAAACCCCAGTCCTCATAACTGGGGAGACACTTTGGAAGCGATGTGAACATTAAATTGGAAGACACTTATGCAGATGATTTAGAAAAGACCAAAGAACCATGTGTACAACAGCTCGGCACTACTGGTTTTTGGCTGCACATATATGCCTCTGCATCTCATTCCGGATGAAGTATTGCTAAACAGAAATGTCACTGTAAAACACTGTTTTAACATACATTTTAAAATAATGCTTTGTTTTGGTGGGGTTTCTATAAGATATAGCTTTGTTTAGAAAAACAAATGACTTTAATATATATAATTATATATTTTGAATAATTGAAGACAGAAAATAGATGTGTTTACAAATTTTTTTCTATAAAAAAAATATATATTAAAAAAATTTGCAAAACAATCACGACATAGAATCTGAACATTAATGCATTCAACCTGTTGATATATCTTATTCCATTTACAAAATATATACGACTAAGTTGCTTCTAACAACTAGGTTGGAGAACAGAAGAAAGTTATATTGTGTTCTGGTTTGCTGTTTTTCAGAACTAGCTAGTATATTGAAAATGGAATAAGAAATTTTCGAAAGCTCGAAAGTTGCACAGGTCAATTTGTTAATAGTACAGACTGTGTTCAACAATGTAGGCATACGCAAACCTAAATATTAAACCGTTTAATAAAACATCCACTCATGATTAAACAGTGTCATATATGAAACATTTATTTACAGAGTGGCCAGATGGAGAATGCCGTAAGAAAATTTGGAGACTCTAACATCCGCTGGTCATCGCAGGGTATGCTGAGATTGA